>JAPDOI010001895.1:0-126608 GCA_029168955.1 Aplectana chamaeleonis
CCGAAGGCTGCACAAGTTCATCAAGGTCTCAAATGATTTAAACCACTCCGAATTGCAGCCAACTTGCTGAAATCAGCTCTCCACCCGGGGATTACCTTTCTGGGTTGCCTAACGGTGCAGCCGAGAGGCTGCCTAATCTGTCCATCCAGGAGTCTCAAATGATTTAAACCACTCCGAATTGCAGCCAACACTAAAATCAGCCCTCCACCCGGGATTATCCCTTGCCTGACAGGTGCAGCCGAAGGCCTGCCCACCCATCCAGGGTCTCAAATGATTTAAACCACTCCGAATTGCAGCCAACACCAAAAATCCAGCCTCCACCCGAGGGATTACCTCCTTTGCCTAACGGTGCAGCCTAAAGGCTACTGCGTCATATCCATCAGGGTCTCAAATGATTTAAACCACTTCTGAATTGCAGCCAACACTAAAATCAGCCTTCCACCCAGGGATTACCTCCCTTGCCTGACGGTGCAGCCAATAGGCTGCACTGTCCATCCAGGGTCTCAAATGAGTTTAAACCACTCCGAATTGCAGCCAACACTAAAATCCAGCCTCCACCCGGGGATTACCTCCCCTTGCCTGACCGGTGCAGCCGAAGGCTGCACCGCCGTCAGCATCCAGGGTCTCAAATGATTTAAACCAACTCCGAATTGCAGCCAACACGAAAAATCACGCCTCCACCCGGGGAGTTACACTCCTTTGCCTGACAGGTGCAGCCGAAGAGGCTGCACTAAATCCATCCAGGGTCTCAAATGATTTAAACCACTTCGAATTGCAGCCAACACTAAAATCAACCTCCACCCGGGGATTACCTCCTTTTGCCTAACGGTGCAGCCAAAGGCTGCACCGTCCATCCAGGGTGCTCAAATGATTTAAACCACTCCGAATTGCAGCCAACACTTTGAAAATCAGCCTCCCACCCGGGGATTACGCACTCCCTTGCCTGACGGTGCAGCCGAAGGCTGCACCGTCCATCCGAGGGTCTCAAATGATTTAAACCACTCCGAATTACAGCCAACACTAAAATCAGCCTCCCACCCGGGATTACCTCCCTTGCCTGACGGTGCAGCCGAGGCTGCACCGTCCATCCAGGGTCTCAAATGATTTAAACCACTCCGAATTGCAGCCAACACTGAAAATCAAGCCTCCACCCGGGATTACCTCCCTTGCCTGACGGTGCAGCCGAAGGCCTTGCACCGTCCATCAGGGTCTCTCAAATGATTTAAACCACTTCTGAATTGCAGCCAACACTGAAAATCAACCTCCACCCGGGATTACCTCCCTTGCCCTAACGGTGCCCCGTTGCAGCCGAAGGCTACTCGTCCATCCAGGGTCCATCAAATGATTTAAACCACTCCGAATTGCAGCCAACACTGAAAATCAGCCCTCCACCCCGGGGATTACCTCCCTTGCCTGACGGTGCAGCCGAAGGCTTTGCGACTAGTCCATCCAGGGTCTCAAATGATTTAAACCACTTCTGGTGCAGCCAACACTAAAAATCAGCCCTCCTAACCGGGGGGATTACCTCCCTTGCCCTGACGAGCTGCAGGCCAAAGGCTACTGCGTCCATCAGGGTCTCAAATGGATTTAAACCACTCCGAATTGCAGCCCAACACGGTAAAAATCAGCCTCCACCCGGGGAGTTACCTCCACTTGCCTGACCGTTGCAGCCGAAGCTGCTCGATCCATCAGGGTCTCAAATGATTTAAACCACTTCCGAATTGCAGCCAACACTAAAATCAGCCTCCACCCGGGGATTGCCTCCCTTAGCCTGGACGAATTGCAGCCGAAAGGCTGCACAAGTCCATCCAGGGTCTCCAAATGATTTAAACCACTCCGAATTGCAGCCCAACACTAAAAATCAGCCTCCACCCGGGGATTACACTCCCTTGCCTGACGGTGCAGTGCCGAAGGCTGCACCGTCCATCCAGAAGGTCTCAAAATGATTTCCCAAACCACTCCGAATTGCAGCCAACACTAAAATCGTGGCCTCCACCCGGGGATTACCTCCCTTGCCTGACGGTGCCGCCAAAGGCTGCACCGTCCATCCACAGGGTCTCAAATGATTTAAACCACTCCGAATTCTGCGGTGCCAACACTTTGTAAATCCAGCCTCCACCCGGGGATTACCTCCCTTGCCTGACAGGTGCAGCCGAAGGCTGCACCGTCCATCCAGGCGTCTCAAATGATATTAAACCACTCCGAATTGCAGCCACTACACTAAAATCAGCCTCCACCCGGGGAGTTACCTCCCTTGCCTGACGGTGCAGCCGGGAAGCGCTACTGCCGTCCATCCAGGGTCTCAAAATGATTTAAACCACTTCGAATTGCAGCCAACACTAAAATCAACCTCCACCCGGGGATTACACTCCCTTTGCCTGATCAGGTGCAGCCGAAGGCTGCACCGTCCATCCAGAAGGTCTCAAATGATTTAAAACCACTCCGAATTGCAGCCAACACTAAAATCAGCCTCCACCCAGGGATTACCTCCCTTGCCATGACGGGTGCAGCCGAAGGCTGCCGTCCGGTGCCGCCGAGGCTGCACCCGTCCATCCAGGGTCTCAAATGATTTAAACCACTCCGAATTGCAAAGCCAACACTAAAATCAGCCTCCCACCCGGGGATTACCTCCCTTGCCCTTGACGGTGCAGCCGAAGGCTGCACTACCGTCCATCCGTAAGGTCTCAAATGATTTAGAAACCACTCCGAATTGCAGCCAACCACTAAAATCAGCCTCCACCCGGGAGTCACCTCCCTTTGACGGTGCGGCCGAAAGGCTGTGCAGCCTCCATCAAGGGTCTCAAATGATTTAAACCACTCCAGTGCAGCCAACATTAAATCAGCCTCCACCAGGATTACCTCCCTTGTACTGACGGTGCAGCCGAAGGCTGTACACAAATGTCCATCCAGGGTCTCAAAATGATTTAAACCACTTCGAATTGCAGCCAACACTAAAATCAGCCTCCAACCCGGGGATTACCTCCCTTGCCTGACGGTGCAGACAAAGGCTGCACCGTCCATCCAGGGTCTCAAATGATTTAAACCACTCCGAATTGCAGCCAACACTAAATCAGCCTCCACTCAGGGATTACCTCCCTTGCCTGACGTTATGCAGCCAAAGGCTGCACCGATCCATCCAGGGTCCTTCAAATGATTTAAAGCCACTCCGAATTGCAGCCAACACTAAAAATCAACCTCCACCCGGGGATTACCTCCTTTGCTCTGACAGCGGATTGCAGCCGAAGGCTGCACACTGTCCATCCAGGGTCTCAAAATGATTTAAACCACTCCGAATTGCAGCCAACACCAAAACAGCCTCCACCCTGGGAGTTACCTCCTGTTTGCCTGACGGTGCAGCCGAAGGCTGCCAAAACCTTCCATCCAGGGTCTCAAATGATTTAAACCACTCCGAATTCGCAGCCAACACTAAAAATCAAGCCTCCACCCGGGGATTACCTCCCTTGCCCTGACGGTGTTTCAGCCAAAGGCTGCACCGTCCATCCAGGGTCTCAAATGATTTAAACCACTCTGAATTGCAGCCAACACTAAAATCAGCCTCCACCCGGGGATTACCTCCCATGCCTAACAGGTGCAGCCGAAGGCTGCAAATCGTCCATCCAGGGTCTCAAATGATTTAAACCACTCCGAATTGCAGCCCAACACTAAAATCAGCCTCCACCCGGGATTACCTCCCTTGCCTGACAGTGCAGCCAGAAGGCTGCTGCGTCCATCAGAGTCTCAAATGATTTAAACCACTCCGAAGTGCAGCCAACACTAAAATCAGCCTCCACCCGGGGATTACCTCCCTTGCCTGACGGTGCAGCCAAAGGCTACTCGTCCATCCAGGGTCTCAAATGATTTAAGCTCCACTCTGAATTGCAGCCAACACTAAAAATCAGCCTCCACCCGGGGATTACCTCCCTGTGCCTGACAGCAGTGCAGCCAAGGCTGCGTCCATCATCAGGGTCTCAAAATGATTTAAACCACTCCGAATTGCAGCCAACACTAAAATCAGCCTCCACCCGGGGATTACCTCCCTTGCCTGACGGTGCAGCCAAAGGCTGCACCTGCCGTCCATCATTCTCAAATGATTTCGCCACTCCGAATCGCAGCCAACACTAAATCAGCCTCCACCCGGGGGATTGCACTTGCCTGACGGTGCAGCCAAAACACCATCCATCCAGAAGGTCTCAAAATGATTTAAACCACTCCGAATTGCAGCCAACACTAAAATCAACCTCCACCCGGGGATTACCTCCCTTGCCTGACGAGGTGCAGCCGAAGGCTACACCGTCCATCCAGGGTCTCAAAATGATTTAAACCACTCCGAATTGCAGGGCTTTCAACACTAAAATCAACCTCCACCCTGGGATTACCTCTTGCGCCTTGCCTGACGGTGATGCAGCCAAAGAGCTGCACTGCGATCCATTCAGGGTCTCAAATGATTTACAACCACTCCGAATTGCAGCCAACACTAAAATCAGCCTCCACCCGGGGGATTACCTCCCTTGCCTGACGGTGCAGCCGAAGTTGGGCTGCACTGTCCATCCAGGGTCTCAAATGATTTAAACCACTCCGAATTGCAGCCAACACTAAAATCAGCCTCCACCCGGGGATTACCTCCCTTGCCTGACGGTGCAGCCGAAGGCTGCACCGTCCATCCAGGGTCTCAAAATGATTTAAACCACTTCCGAATCTGCAGCCAACACTAAAATCCAGCCCTCCACCCGGGGATTACCTCCCTTGCCTGGGACGGTGCAGCCAAAGGCTGCACCGTCCATTCAGGGTTTCAAATGATTTTAACCAATCCGAATTGCAGCCAACATGAAAGTCAGCCTCCACCCGGGGATAACCTCCCTTGCCTGACGGTGCAGCCGAAGGCTGTACCATCAATCCAGGGTCAAGCGGGGCGTTGTGTAATTTTTCGAAATCAGATTTTAAACCACTCCCGCCATCGAATGTGCAGCCAACAATTTAAAATCAGCCTCCACCCGGGAGTTACTCTCCCTTGTCCAGAAATTTTGAGATTTTTGGTGCCGCCGAAGTGATTTCTGCACCGTTTCCACTCCAGAAATTTTAACTTTTGGTCTCAAATGATTTACGATCCCTTACCACTCCGAATTGCAGCCAACACTAAAATCAGCCTCCACCCGGGGATTACCTCCCCGTTGCTCTGACGGTTCACAGCTTCGAAGGCTGCACCGTCCATCCAGGGTCTCAAATGATTTAAAACCACTTCGAATTGCAGCCAACACCTAAAATCAGCCTCCACCCGGGGATTACCTCCCTTGCCTGACGGTGCAGCCGAAGGCTGCACCAACTGTCCATCCCAGAAGGTCTCAAATGATTTAAACCACTTCCGAATTGCAGCCAATCACTAAAATCAGCCTCCACCCGGGGATTACCTCCCTTGCCTGACGGTGCAGCCGAAGGCTGCACCAGTCCATCCAGGGTCTCAAATGATTTAAAACCACTTCCGAATTGCAGCCAACACTAAAAATCGGCAACCTCCTCCACCCGGGGATTACCTCCCTTGCCTGACGGTGCAGCCGAAGGCCGTACACAAATCCCATCCAGGGTCTCAAATGATTTAAAACCACTCCGGTGCAGCCAACACTAAATCAGCCTCCACCCGGGGATTACTCTCCCTTGCCTGACGAGGGTGCAGCCGAAGGCTGCTGGACTGTCCATCCAGGGTACTCCAAATGATTTAAACCACTTCGAATTGCAGCCAACACTAAAATCAGCCTCCACCCGGGGATTACCTCCCTTGCCTGACGGTGCAGCCAAAGGCCGTGCACCGATCCATCCAGGGATCTCAAATGATTTAAACCACTCCGAATTGCAGCCAACGCACTAAAATCAGCCTCCACCCGGGGATTACCTCTCTCCTTGCCTGACGGTGCAGCCGAAGGCTGCACCTAGTCCATCCAGGGTCTCAAATGATTTAAACCACTCCGAATTGCAGCCAACACTAAATCAGCCTCACCCGGGAGTTACCTCCTTGCCTGACGGTGCAGCCAAAGGCTGCACCGTCCATCCAGGGTCTCAAATGATTTAAACCACTCCGGTAAGGATTGCAGCAGCCAACACTAGAAATCAGCACTCCACCCGGGTTACCTCCCTTGCCTGACGGTGCAGCCGAAGGCTGCACCAGATCCATCCAGGGGTCTCAAATGATTTAAACCACTTCGAATTGCAGCCAACACTAAAATCAGCCTCCACCCGGGGATTAGCTCCCTTGTTTCCTGACGGTGCAGCCGAAGGCTGCACCGTCCATCCAGGGTCTCGAATGATTTAAACCACTCCGAATTGCAGCCAAGCACTAAAATCAGCCTCCACCCGGGGATTACCTCCCTTGCCTGACGGTGCAGCCGAAGGCTGCACCGTCCATCCAGGGTCTCAAATGATTTTAAACCACTCCGAATTGCAGCCAACACTAAAATCAGCCCACTCCACCGCGGGGATTACCTCCCTTGCCTGACGGTTGCAGCTTTCGAAAGGCTGTGTTCGTCCATCCTAGGAGTCTCAAATGATTTAAACCACTCTGAATTGCAGCCAACACTAAAATCAGCCCCCTCCACCCGGGGATTACCTCCCTTGCCTGACGGTGCAGCCGAAGTTGCTGCACCGTCCATCCAGGGTTTCAAATGATTTAAACCACTCCGAATTGCAGCCAACACTAAAATCAGCCTCCACCCGGGGATTACCTCCCTTGCCTGACAGGTGCAGCCAAAGGCTACACCGTCCATCAGGGTCTCAAATGATTTAAACCACTCCGAATTGCAGCCAACACTAAATCAGCCTCCACCCGGGATTACACTCCCTTACCTGCCTGACGGTGCAGCCGGAAGGCTGCACCGTCCATCCAGGGTCTCAAATGATTTAAACCACTCCGAATTGCAGCCAACACTCAAATCAGCCTCCACCCGGGATTACCTCCTTGCCTGACGGTGCAGCCAAGAAGGCTACTGCGTCCATCCAGGGTCTCAAATGATTTAAACCACTCCGAATTGCAGCCAACACTAAAATCAGCCTCCACCCGGGGATTACCTCCCTTGCCTGATGGTGCAGCCGAAGGCTGCACTGTCCATCCAGGGTCTCAAATGATTTTAAACCACTCGAATTGCAGCCAACACTAAAATCAGCCTCCACCCGGGGATTACCTCCCTTGCCTGACGGTGCAGCCGAAGGCTGCACCGTCCATCCAGGGTCTCAAATGATTTAAACCACTCCGAATTGCAGCCAACACTAAAATCAGCCTCCACCCGGGGATTACCTCCCTTGCCTGACGGTGCAGCCGAAGGCTGCACCGTCCATCCAGGGTCTCAAATGATTTAAACCACTCCGAATTGCAGCCAACACTAAAATCAGCCTCCACCCGGGGATTACCTCCCTTGCCTGACGGTGCAGCCGAAGGCTGCACCGATCCATCCAGGATCTCAAATGATTTAAACCACTCCGAATTGCAGCCAACACGAAAATCAGCCTCCACCCGGGGATTACCTCCCTTGCCTGACGGTGCAGCCAAAGGCTGCACCGTCCATCCAGGGTCTCAAATGATTTAAACCACTCCGAATTGCACTCAACACTAAAATCAGCCTCCACCCGGGGATTACCTCCCTTGCCTGAGGGTGCAGCCGAAGGCTGCACTGTCCATTCAGGGTCTCAAATGATTTAAACCACTCCGAGTCGCAGCCAACATGAAAATCAGCCTCCACCAGGGGATTACCTCCCTTGCCTGACGGTGCAGCCGAAGGCTGCACCGTCCCTCCAGGGTCTCAAATGATTTAAACCACTCCGAATCGCAGCCAACATGAAAGTCAGCCTCCACCCGGGGATTACCTCCTTTGCCTGACGGTGCAGCCGAAGGCTGCACTGTCCATTCAGGGTCTCAAATGATTTAAACCACTCCGAATTGCAGCCAACATGAAAATCACCCTCCACCAGGGGATTACCTCCCTTGCCTGACGGTGCAGCCGAAGCTGCACCGTCCCTCCAGGGTCTCAAATGATTTAAACCACTCCGAATCGCAGCCAACATGAAAATCAGCCTCCACCAGGGGATTACCTCCCTTGCCTGACGGTGCAGCCGAAGGCTGCACCGTCCATCCAGGGTCTCAAATGATTTAAACCACTCCGAATTGCAGCCAACACTAAAATCAGCCTCCACCCGGGGATTACCTCCCTTGCCTGATGGTGCAGCCGAAGGCTGCACCGTCCATCCAGGGTCTCAAATGATTTAAACCACTCCGAATTGCAGCCAACACGAAAATCAGCCCTCCACCGGGGATTACCTCCCTTGCCTGACGGTGCAGCCGAAGGCTGCACCGTCCATCCAGGGTCTCAAATGATTTAAACCACTCCGAATTGCACCCAACACTAAAATCAGCCTCCACCCGGGGATTACCTCCCTTGCCTGACGGTGCAGCCGAAGGCTGCACCGTCCATCCAGGGTCTCAAATGATTTAAACCACTTCGAATTGCAGCCAACACGAAAATCAACCTCCACCCGGGGATTACCTCCTTTGCCTGACGGTGCAGCCGAAGGCTGCACTGTCCATCCAGGAGTCTCAAATGATTTAAACCACTCCGAATTGCAGCCAACACTAAATCAGCCTCCACCCGGGGATTACCTCCCTTGCCTGACGGTGCAGCCGAAGGCTACTAAATCCATCCAGGGTCTCAAATGATTTAAACCACTCCGAATTGCAGCCAACACTAAAATCAGCCTCCACCCGGGGATTACCTCCCTTGCCTGACGGTGCAGCCGAAGGCTGCACCGTCCATCAGGGTCTCAAATGATTTAAAACCACTCCGAATTGCAGCCAACACTAAAATCAGCCTCCACCCGGGGATTACCTCCCTTGCCTGACGGTGCAGCCGAAGGCTGCACCGTCCATCCAGGGTCTCAAATGATTTAAACCACTCCGAATTGCAGCCAACACTAAAATCAACCTCCACCCGGGGATTACCTCCCTTGCCTGACGGTGCAGCCGAAGGCTGCACCGTCCATCCAGGGTCTCAAATGATTTAAACCACTCCGAATTGCAGCCAACACTAAAATCAGCCTCCACCCGGGGATTACCTCCCTTGCCTGACGGTGCAGCCGAAGGCTGCACCGTCCATCCAGGGTCTCAAATGATTTAAACCACTTCGAATTGCAGCCAACACTAAAATCAGCCTCCACCCGGGGATTACCTCCCTTGCCTGACGGTGCAGCCGAAGGCTGCACCGTCCATCCAGGGTCTCAAATGATTTAAACCAATCCGAATTGCAGCCAACACTAAAATCAACCTCCACCCGGGGATTACCTCCCTTGCCTGACGGTGCAGCCGAAGGCTGCACCGTCCATCCAGGGTCTCAAATGATTTAAACCACTCCGAATTGCAGCCAACACTAAAATCAGCCTCCACCCGGGGATTACCTCCCTTGCCTAACGGTGCAGCCAAAGGCTGCACCGTCCATCCAGGGTCTCAAATGATTTAAACCACTCCGAATTGCAGCCAACACTAAAATCAGCCTCCACCCGGGGATTACCTCCCTTGCCTGACGGTGCAGCCGAAGGCTGCACCGTCCATCCAGGGTCTCAAATGATTTAAACCACTCCGAATTGCAGCCAACACTAAAATCAGCCTCCACCCGGGATTACCTCCCTTGCCTGACGGTGCAGCCGAAGGCTGCACCGTCCATCCAGGGTCTCAAATGATTTAAACCACTCCGAATTGCAGCCAACACTAAAATCAGCCTCCACCCGGGGATTACCTCCCTTGCCTGACGGTGCAGCCGAAGGCTGCACCGTCCATCCAGGGTCTCAAATGATTTAAACCACTCCGAATTGCAGCCAACACTAAAATCAGCCTCCACCCGGGGATTACCTCCCTTGCCTGACGGTGCAGCCGAAGGCTGCACCGTCCATCCAGGGTCTCAAATGATTTAAACCACTCCGAATTGCAGCCAACACTAAAATCAGCCTCCACCCGGGGATTACCTCCCTTGCCTGACGGTGCAGCCGAAGGCTGCACCGTCCATCCAGGGTCTCAAATGATTTAAAACCACTCCGAATTGCAGCCAACACTAAAATCAGCCTCCACCCGGGGATTCCCTCCCTTGCCTGACGGTGCAGCCGAAGGCTGCCCCGTCCATCCAGGGTCTCAAATGATTTAAACCACTTCGAATTGCAGCCAACACTAAAATCAGCCTCCACCCGGGGATTACCTCCCTTGCCTGACGGTGCAGCCGAAGGCTGCACCGTCCATCCAGGGTCTCAAATGATTTAAACCACTCCGAATTGCAGCCAACACTAAAATCAACCTCACCCGGGGATTACCTCCCTTGCCTGACGGTGCAGCCAAAGGCTGCACCGTCCATCCAGGGTCTCAAATGATTTAAACCACTCCGAATTGCAGCCCGAATTGCAGCCAACAATAAAATCAGCCTCCACCCGGGGATAACCTCCCTTGCCTGACGGTGCAGCCGAAGGCTGCACCGTCCATCCAGGGTCTCAAATGATTTAAACCACTTCGAATTGCAGCCAACACTAAAATCAACCTCCACCCGGGGAATACCTCCTTCGCCTGACGGTGCAGCCGAAGGCTGCACCGTCCATCCAGGGTCTCAAATGATTTAAACCACTCCGAATTGCAGCCAACACTAAAATCAACCTCCACCCGGGATTACCTCCCTTGCCTGACGGTGCAGCCGAAGGCTGCACCGTCCATCCAGGGTCTCAAATGATTTAAACCACTCCGAATTGCAGCCAACACTAAAATCAGCCTCCACCCGGGGATTACCTCCCTTGCCTGACGGTGCAGCCGAAGGCTGCACCGTCCATCCAGGGTCTCAAATGATTTAAACCACTCCGAATTGCAGCCAACACTAAAATCAGCCTCCACCCGGGGATTACCTCCCTTGCCTGACGGTGCAGCCGAAGGCTGCACCGTCCATCCAGGGTCTCAAAATGATTTAAACCACTCCGAATTGCAGCCAACACTAAAATCAGCCTCCACCCGGGGATTACCTCCCTTGCCTGACGGTGCAGCCGAAGGCTGCACCGTCCATCCAGGGTCTCAAATGATTTAAACCACTCCGAATTGCAGCCAACACTAAAATCAGCCTCCACCCGGGGATTACCTCCCTTGCCTGACGGTGCAGCCGAAGGCTGCACCGTCCATCCAGGGTCTCAAATGATTTAAACCACTTCGAATTGCAGCCAACACTAAAATCAGCCTCCACCCGGGGATTACCTCCCTTGCCTGACGATGCAGCCGAAGGCTGCACCGTCCATCCAGGGTCTCAAATGATTTAAACCACTTCGAATTGCAGCCAACACTAAAATCAGCCTCCACCCGGGGATTACCTCCTTTGCCTGACGGTGCAGCCGAAGGCTGCACCGTCCATCCAGGGTCTCAAAATGATTTAAAACCACTTCGAATTGCAGCCAACACTAAAATCAGCCTCCACCCGGGGATTACCTCCTTGCCTGACGGTGCAGCCGAAGGCTGCACCGTCCATCAGGGTCTCAAATGATTTAAACCACTCCGAATTGCAGCCAACACTAAAATCAGCCTCCACCCGGGGATTACCTCTCTTGCCTGACGGTGCAGCCGAAGGCTGCACCGTCCATCCAGGGTCTCAAATGATTTAAACCACTTCGAATTGCAGCCAACACTAAAATCAGCCTCCACCCGGGGATTACCTCCCTTGCCTGACGGTGCAGCCGAAGGCTGCACCGTCCATCCAGGGTCTCAAATGATTTAAACCACTCCGAATTGCAGCCAACACTAAAATCAGCCTCCACCCGGGGATTACCTCCCTTGCCTGACGGTGCAGCCGAAGGCTGCACCGTCCATCCAGGGTCTCAAATGATTTAAACCACTCCGAATTGCAGCCAACACTAAAATCAGCCTCCACCCTGGGATTACCTCCCTTGCCTGACGGTGCAGCCAGAAGGCTACAAATCCATCCAGGGTCTCAAATGATTTAAACCACTCCGGAATTGCAGCCAACACTAAAATCAGCCTCCACCCGGGATTGCCTCCCTTGCCTGCCGGTGCAGCCGAAGGCTGCACCGTCCATCCAGGGTCTCAAATGATTTAAACCACTTCGAATTGCAGCCAACACTAAAATCAGCCTCCATCCGGGGATTACCTCCTTTGCCTAACGGTGCAGCCGAAGGCTGCACCGTCCATCCAGGGTCTCAAATGTTTTAAACCACTCCGAATTGCAGCCAACACTAAAATCAACCTCCACCCGGGGATTACCTCCTTGCCTGACGGTGCAGCCGAAGGCTGCACCGTCCATCCAGGGTCTCAAATGATTTAAACCACTCCGAATTGCAGCCAACACTAAAATCAGCCTCCACCCGGGGATTACCTCCCTTGCCTGACGGTGCAGCCGAAGGCTGCACCGTCCATCCAGGGTCTCAAATGATTTAAACCACTTCGAATTGCAGCCAACACTGAAATCAGCCTCCACCCGGGATTACCTCCTTGCCTGACGGTGCAGCCGAAGGCTGCCCCGTCCATCCAGGGTCTCAAATGATTTAAACCACTCCGAATTGCAGCCAACACTAAAATCAGCCTCCACCCGGGGATTACCTCCCTTGCCTGACGGTGCAGCCGAAGGCTGCACCGTCCATCCAGGGTCTCAAATGATTTAAACCACTCCGAATTGCAGCCAACACTAAAATCAGCCTCCACCCGGGGAGTACCTCCCTTGCCTGACGGTGGAGCCGAAGGCTGCTCCGTCCATCCATGGTCTCAAATGATTTAACCCACTCCGAATTGCAGCCAACATGAAAATCAACCTCCACCCGGGGATTACCTCCCTTGCCTGACGGTGCAGCCGAAGGCTGCACCGTCCATCCAGGGTCTCAAATGATTTAAACCACTCCGAATTGCAGCCAACACGAAAATCAACCTCCACCCGGGGATTACCTCCTTTGCCTGACGGTGCAGCCGAAGGCTGCACCGTCCATCCAGGGTCTCAAATGATTTAAACCACTTCGAATTGCAGCCAACACTAAAATCAGCCTCCACCCGGGGATTGCCTCCCTTGCCTGACGGTGCAGCCGAAGGCTGCACCGTCCATCCAGGGTCTCAAATGATTTAAACCATTTCGAATTGCAGCCAACACTAAAATCAGCCTCCACCCGGGATTACCTCCCTTGCCTGACGGTGCAGCCGAAGGCTGCACCGTCCATCCAGGGTCTCAAATGATTTAAACCACTTCGAATTGCAGCCAACACTAAAATCAGCCTCCACCCGGGGATTACCTCCCTTGCCTGACGGTGCAGCCGAAGGCTGCACCGTCCATCCAGGGTCTCAAATGATTTAAACCACTCCGAATTGCAGCCAACACTAAAATCAGCCTCCACCCGGGGATTACCTCCCTTGCCTGACGGTGCAGCCGAAGGCTGCACCGTCCATCCAGGGTCTCAAATGATTTAAACCACTCCGAATTGCAGCCAACACTAAAATCAGCCTCCACCCGGGGATTACCTCCCTTGCCTGACGGTGCAGCCGAAGGCTGCACCGTCCCTCCAGGGTCTCAAATGATTTAACCCACTCCGAATTGCACCCAACACTAAAATCAGCCTCCACCCGGGGATTACCTCCCTTGCCTGACGGTACAGCCGAAGGCTGCACCGTCCATCCAGGGTCTCAAATGATTTAAACCATTCCGAATTGCAGCCAACACTAAAATCAGCCTCCACCCGGGGATTACCTCCCTTGCCTGACGGTGCAGCCGAAGGCTGCACCGTCCATCCAGGGTCTCAAATGATTTAAACCACTCCGAATTGCAGCCAACACTAAAATCAGCCTCCACCCGGGGATTACCTCCCTTGCCTGACGGTGCAGCCAAAGGCTGCACCGTCCATCCAGGGTCTCAAATGATTTAAACCACTCCGAATTGCAGCCAACACTAAAATCAGCCTCCACCCGGGGATTACCTCCTTTGCCTGACGGTGCAGCCAAAGGCTACACCGTCCATCCAGGGTCTCAAATGATTTAAACCACTCCGAATCGCAGCCAACATGGAAAGCAGCCTCCACCCGGGGATTACCTCCCTTGCCTGAGGGTGCAGCCGAAGGCTGCACTGTCCATTCAGGGTCTCAAATGATTTAAACCACTCCGAGTCGCAGCCAACATGAAAATCAGCCTACAACGGGGGATTACCTCCCTTGCCTGACGGTGCAGCCGAAGGCTGCACCGTCCGTCCAGGGTCTCAAATGATTTAAACCACTCCGAATTGCAGCCAACACAAAAATCAGCCTCCAACCGGGGATTACCTCCCTTGCCTGACGGTGCAGCCAAAGGCTGCACCGTCCATCCAGGGTCTCAAATGATTTAAACCACTCCGAATTGCAGCCAACACTAAAATCAGCCTTCACCCGGGGATAACCTCCCTTGCCTGACGGTGCAGCCGAAGGCTGCACCGTCCATCCATGGTCTCAAATGATTTAAACCACTCCGAATTGCAGCCAACATGAAAATCAGCCTCCACCCGGGGATTACCTCCCTTGCCTGACGGTGCAGCCGAAGGCTGCACCGTCCATCCAGGGTCTCAAATGATTTAAACCACTCCGAATTGCAGCCAACACTAAAATCAACCTCCACCCGGGGATTACCTCCTTTGCCTAACGGTGCAGCCGAAGGCTGCACCGTCCATCCAGGGTCTCAAATGATTTAAACCACTCCGAATTGCAGCCAACACTAAAATCAGCCTCCACCCGGGGATTACCTCCCTTGCCTGACGGTGCAGCCGAAGGCTGCACCGTCCATCCAGGGTCTCAAATGATTTAAACCACTCCGAATCGCAGCCAACATGAAAATCAGCCTCCACCCGGGGATTACCTCCCTTGCCTGACGGTGCAGCCGAAGGCTGCACTGTCCATTCAGGGTCTCAAATGATTTAAACCACTCCGAATTGCAGCCAACATGAAAATCAGCCTCCACCCGGGGATTACCTCCCTTGCCTGACGGTGCAGCCGAAGGCTGCACCGTCCATCCAGGGTCTCAAATGATTTAAACCACTTCGAATTGCAGCCAACACTAAAATCAACCTCCACCCGGGGATTACCTCCTTTGCCTAACGGTGCAGCCAAAGGCTGCACCGTCCATCCAGGGTCTCAAATGATTTAAACCACTTCGAATTGCAGCCAACACTAAAATCAGCCTCCACCCAGGATTTCCTCCCTTGCCTGACGGTGCAGCCGAAGGCTGCCCCGTCCATCCAGGGTCTCAAATGATTTAAACCACTTCGAATTGCAGCCAACACTAAAATCAGCCTCCACCCGGGGATTACCTCCCTTGCCTGACGGTGCAGCCGAAGGCTGCACCGTCCATCCAGGGTCTCAAATGATTTAAACCACTCCGAATTGCAGCCAACACGAAAATCAACCCCCACCCGGGGATTACCTCACTTGCCTGACGGTGCAGCCGAAGGCTGCACTGTCCATCCAGGGTCTCAAATGATTTAAACCACTTCGAATTGCAGCCAACACGAAAATCAGCCTCCACCCGGGAATTACCTCCCTTGCCTGACGGTGCAGCCGAAGGCTGCACCGTCCATCCAGGGTCTCAAATGATTTAAACCACTCCGAATTGCAGCCAACACGAAAATCAGCCTCCACCCTGGGATTACCTCCCTTGCCTGACGGTGCAGCCGAAGGCTGCACCGTCCATCCAGGGTCTCAAATGATTTAAACCACTCCGAATTGCAGCCAACACTAAAATCAGCCTCCACCCGGGATTACCTCCTTGTGCCTGACGGGGCAGCCGAAGGCTGCACCGTCCATCCAGGGTCTCAAATGATTTAAACCACTTCGAATTGCAGCCAACACTAAAATCAGCCTCCACCCGGGATTACCTCTTTTGCCTAACGGTGCAGCCAAAGGCTGCACCGTCCATCCAGGGTCTCAAATGATTTAAACCACTCCGAATTGCAGCCAACACGAAAATCAGCCCCCACCCGGGGATTACCTCCCTTGCCTGACGGTGCAGCCGAAGGCTGCACCGTCCATCCAGGGTCTCAAATGATTTAAACCACTTCGAATTGCAGCCAACACTAAAATCAGCCTCCACCCGGGGATTACCTCCCTTGCCTGACGGTGCAGCCGAAGGCTGCACCGTCCATCCAGGGTCTCAAATGATTTAAACCACTTCGAATTGCAGCCAACACTAAAATCAGCCTCCACCCGGGGATTACTTTCTTGCCTGACGGTGCAGCCGAAGGCTGCACCGTCCATCCAGGGTCTCAAATGATTTAAACCACTTCGAATTGCAGCCAACACTAAAATCAGCCTCCACCCGGGGATTACCTCCCTTCCCTGACGGTGCAGCCGAAGGCTGCCCCGTCCATCCAGGGTCTCAAATGATTTAAACCACTCCGAATTGCAGCCAACACTAAAATCAGCCTCCACCCGGGGATTACCTCCCTTGCCTGACGGTGCAGCCGAAGGCTGCACCGTCCATCCAGGGTCTCAAATGATTTAAACCACTTCGAATTGCAGCCAACACTAAAATCAGCCTCCACCCGGGGATTACCTCCTTTGCCTGACGGTGCAGCCGAAGGCTGCACCGTCCATCCAGGGTCTCAAATGATTTAAACCACTTCGAATCGCAGCCAACATGAAAATCAGCCTCCACCCGGGGATTACCTCCCTTGCCTGACGATGCAGCCGAAGGCTGCACTGTCCATTCAGGGTCTCAAATGATTTAAACCACTCCGAATTGCAGCCAACACTAAAATCAGCCTCCACCCGGGGATTACCTCCCTTGCCTGACGGTGCAGCCGAAGGCTGCACTGTCCATTCAGGGTCTCAAATGATTTAAACCACTCCGAATCGCAGCCAACATGAAAATCAGCCTCCACCAGGGGATTACCTCCCTTGCCTGACGGTGCAGCCGAAGGCTGCACCGTCCATCCAGGAGTCTCAAAATGATTTAAACCACTTCGAATTGCAGCCAACACTAAAATCAGCCTCCACCCGGGGATTACCTCCCTTGCCTGACGGTGCAGCCGAAGGCTGCACCGTCCATCCAGGGTCTCAAATGATTTAAACCACCTGAATTGCAGCCAACACTAAAATCAGCCTCCACCCGGGGATTACCTCCCTTGCCTGACGGTGCAGCCGAAGGCTGCACCGTCCATCCAGGGTCTCAAATGATTTAAACCACTTCGAATTGCAGCCAACACTAAAATCAACCTCCACCCGGGGATTACCTCCTTTGCCTAACGGTGCAGCCAAAGGCTGCACCGTCCATCCAGGGTCTCAAATGATTTAAACCACTCCGAATTGCAGCCAACACTAAAATCAGCCTCCACCCGGGGATTACCTCCCTTGCCTGACGGTGCAGCCGAAGGCTGCACCGTCCATCCAGGGTCTCAAATGATTTAAACCACTTCGAATTGCAGCCAACACTAAAATCAGCCTCCACCCGGGGATTACCTCCTTTGCCTGACGGTGCAGCCGAAGGCTGCACCGTCCATCCAGGGTCTCAAATGATTTAAACCACTTCGAATTGCAGCCAACACTAAAATCAGCCTCCACCCGGGGATTACCTCCCTTGCCTGACGGTGCAGCCGAAGGCTGCACCGTCCATCCAGGGTCTCAAATGATTTAAACCACTTCGAATTGCAGCCAACACTAAAATCAGCCTCCATCCGGGGATTACCTCCTTTGCCTAACGGTGCAGGCCAGAAGGCTGCCCCGTCCATCCAGGGTCTCAAATGATTTAAATCACTGCGAATTGCAGCCAACATGAAAATCAGCCTCCACCCGGGGATTACCTCCCTTGCCTGACGGTGCAGCCGAAGGCTGCACCGTCCATCCAGGGTCTCAAATGATTTAAACCACTTCGAATTGCAGCCAACACTAAAATCAACCTCCACCCGGGGATTACCTCTTTTGCCTAACGGTGCAGCCAAAGGCTGCACCGTCCATCCAGGGTCTCAAATGATTTAAACCACTCCGAATTGCAGCCAACACGAAAATCAACCTCCACCCGGGGATTACCTCCTTTGCCTGACGGTGCAGCCGAAGGCTGCACCGTCCATCCAGGGTCTCAAATGATTTAAACCACTTCGAATTGCAGCCAACACTAAAATCAACCTCCACCCGGGGATTACCTCCTTTGCCTAACGGTGCAGCCAAAGGCTGCACCGTCCATCCAGGGTCTCAAATGATTTAAACCACTCCGAATTGCAGCCAACACTAAAATCAGCCTCCACCCGGGGATTACCTCCCTTGCCTGATGGTGCAGCCGAAGGCTGCACCGTCCATCCAGGGTCTCAAATGATTTAAACCACTTCGAATTGCAGCCAACACTAAAATCAGCCTCCACCCGGGGATTGCCTCCCTTGTCTGACGGTGCAGCCGAAGGCTGCACCGTCCATCCAGTGTCTCAGATGATTTAAAACCACTCCGAATTGCAGCCAACACTAAAATCAGCCTCCACCCGGGCATCACCTCCCGTGCCTGACGGCGCAGCCGAAGGCTGCATCGTCTATCCAGGGTCTCAAATGATTTAAACCACTCCGGAATTGCAGCCAACACGAAAATCAGCCTCCACCCGGGATTACCTCCCTTGCCTGACGGTGCAGCCGAAGGCTACACCGTCCATCCAGGGTCTCAAATGATTTACACCAATCCGAATTGCAGCCAACACAAAAATCAGCCCCCACCCGGGGATTACCTCCCTTGCCTGACGGTGCAGCCGAAGGCTGCGCCGTCCATCCAGGGTCTCAAATGATTTAAACCACTCCGAATTGCAGCCAACACTAAAATCAGCCTCCACCCGGGATTACCTCCCTTGCCTGACGGTGCAGCCGAAGGCTGCACCGTCCATCCAGGGTCTCAAATGATTTAAACCACTTCGAATTGCAGCCAACACTGAAATCAACCTCCACCGGGGATTACCTCCTTTGCCTGACGGTGCAGCCAAAGGCTGCACCGTCCATCCAGGGTCTCAAATGATTTAAACCACTCCGAATTGCAGCCAACACTAAAATCAGCCTCCACCCGGGGATTACCTTCCTTGCCTGACGGTGCAGCCGAAGGCTGCACCGTCCATCCAGGGTCTCTAATGATTTAAACCACTTCGAATTGCAGCCAACACTAAAATCAGCCTCCACCCGGGGATTACCTCCCTTGCCTGACGGTGCAGCCGAAGGCTGCACCGTCCATCCAGGGTCTCAAATGATTTAAACCACTCCGAATTGCAGCCAACACTAAAATCAGCCTCCACCCGGGGATTACCTCCCTTGCCTGACGGTGCAGCCGAAGGCTGCACCGTCCATTCAGGGTCTCAAATGATTTAAACCCCTCCGAATTGCACCCAACATAAAAATCAGCCTTCACCCGGGGATTACCTCCCTTGCCTGACGGTGCAGCCGAAGGCTGCCCCGTCCATCCATGGTCTCAAATGATTTAAACCACTCCGAATTGCAGCCAACATGAAAATCAGCCTCCACCCGGGGATTACCTCCCTTGCCTGACGGTGCAGCCGAAGGCTACACAAATCCCATCCAGGGTCTCAAATGATTTAAACCACTTCGAATTGCAGCCAACACTAAAATCAACCTCCACCCGGGGATTACCTCCTTTGCCTAACGGTGCAGCCAAAGGCTGCACCGTCCATCCAGGGTCTCAAATGATTTAAACCACTCCGAATTGCAGCCAACACGAAAATCAGCCCCCACCCGGGGATTACCTCCCTTGCCTGACGGTGCAGCCGAAGGCTGCACCGTCCATCCAGGGTCTCAAATGATTTAAACCACTTCGAATTGCAGCCAACACTAAAATCAACCTCCACCCGGGGATTACCTCCTTTGCCTAACGGTGCAGCCGAAGGCTGCACCGTCCATCCAGGGTCTCAAATGATTTAAACCACTCCGAATTGCAGCCAACACTAAAATCAGCCTCCACCCGGGGATTACCTCCCTTGCCTGACGGTGCAGCCGAAGGCTGCACCGTCCATCCAGGGTTTCAAATGATTTAAACCACTCCGAATTGCAGCCAACACGAAAATCAGCCCCCACCCGGGGATTACCTCCCTTGCCTGACGGTGCAGCCGAAGGCTGCACCGTCCATCCAGGGTCTCAAATGATTTAAACCAATCCGAATTGCAGCCAACACGAAAATCAGCCCCCACCCGGGGATTACCTCCCTTGCCTGACGGTGCAGCCGAAGGCTGCACCGTCCATCCAGGGTCTCAAATGATTTAAACCACTCCGAATTGCAGCCAACACGAAAATCAACCTCCACCCGGGGATTACCTCCTTTGCCTGACGGTGCAGCCGAAGGCTGCACCGTCCATCCAGGGTCTCAAATGATTTAAACCACTTCGAATTGCAGCCAACACTGAAATCAACCTCCACCCGGGGATTACCTCCTTTGCCTAACGGTGCAGCCAAAGGCTGCACCGTCCATCCAGGGTCTCAAATGATTTAAACCACTCCGAATTGCAGCCAACACTAAAATCAGCCTCCACCCGGGGATTACCTCCCTTGCCTGACGGTGCAGCCGAAGGCTGCACCGTCCATCCAGGGTCTCAAATGATTTAAACCACTTCGAATTGCAGCCAACACTAAAATCAACCTCCACCCGGGGATTACCTCCTTTGCCTAACGGTGCAGCCGAAGGCTGCACCGTCCATCCAGGGTCTCAAATGATTTAAACCACTTCGAATTGCAGCCAACACTAAAATCAGCCTCCACCCGGGGATTGCCTCCCTTGTCTGACGGTGCAGCCGAAGGCTGCACCGTCCATCCAGGGTTTCAAATGATTTAAACCACTCCGAATTGCAGCCAACACTAAAATCAGCCTCCACCCGGGGATTACCTCCCTTGCCTGACGGTGCAGCCGAAAGGCTGCACAAAGTCTCCAGGGTCTCAAATGATTTAAACCAATCCGAATTGCAGCCAACACGAAAATCAGCCCCCACTCGGGGATTACCTCCCTTGCCTGACGGTGCAGCCGAAGGCTGCACCGTCCATCCAGGGTCTCAAATGATTTAAACCACTCCGAATTGCAGCCAACACTAAAATCAGCCTCCACCCGGGGATTACCTCCCTTGCCTGACGGTGCAGCCGAAGGCTGCACCGTCCATCCAGGGTCTCAAATCATTTAAACCACTTCGAATTGCAGCCAACACTGAAATCAACCTCCACCCGGGGATTACCTCCTTTGCCTAACGGTGCAGCCAAAGGCTGCACCGTCCATCCAGGGTCTCAAATGATTTAAACCACTCCGAATCGCAGCCAACACTAAAATGAACCTCCACCCGGGGATTACCTCCTTTGCCTAACGGTGCAGTCGAAGGCTGCACCGTCCATCCAGGGTCTCAAATGATTTAAACCACTCCGAATCGCAGCCAACACTAAAATGAACCTCCACCCGGGGATTACCTCCTTTGCCTAACGGTGCAGCCAAAGGCTGCACCGTCCATCCAGGGTCTCAAATGATTTAAACCACTCCGAATTGCAGCCAACACTAAAATCAGCCTCCACCCGGGGATTACCTCCCTTGCCTGATGGTGCAGCCGAAGGCTGCACAAGTGTCCATCCAGGGTCTCAAATGATTTAAACCACTTCGAATTGCAGCCAACACGAAAATCAGCCTCCACCCGAGGATTACCTCCCTTGCCTGACGGTGCAGCCGAAGGCTACTGTCCATCCACTGTCTCAAATGATTTAAACCACTTCGAATTGCAGCCAACACTAAAATCAGCCTCCACCCGGGGATTACCTCCCTTGCCTGACGGTGCAGCCGAAGGCTGCACCGTCCATCCAGGGTCTCAAATGATTTAAACCACTTCGAATTGCAGCCAACACTAAAATCAGCCTCCACCCGGGGATTACCTCCCTTGCCTGACGGTGCAGCCGAAGGCTGCACCGTCCATCCAGGGTCTCAAATGATTTAAACCACTCCGAATTGCAGCCAACACTAAAATCAGCCTCCACCCGGGGATTACCTCCCTTGCCTGACGGTGCAGCCGAAGGCTGCACCGTCCATCCAGGGTCTCAAATGATTTAAACCACTTCGAATTGCAGCCAACACTAAAATCAACCTCCACCCGGGGATTACGTCCTTTGCCTAACGGTGCAGCCGAAGGCTGCACCGTCCATCCAGGGTCTCAAATGATTTAAACCACTCCGAATTGCAGCCAACACGAAAATCAGCCCCCACCCGGGGATTACCTCCCTTGCCTGATGGTGCAGCCGAAGGCTGCACCGTCCAATCTGGGTTTCAAGTGATTTCAACCTGATATCTCTATTCTTGCTTCCGCGGTTGCACCGACAATCCCTTTTCCACCGCCAAACAACCGTTCCTATGTGATTATTTATTGAGAATGCGGTTGCACTGGAATTACAGGCGTGATTCCCGGTGTGAGTTGTGTAATTGCACCAAACACTATATTTTACGGCTATCATGGCAATTTGTACCGCACGGTATTTTTCGTCTAGTCTATGTTTTTCTCAAACACTTTCTCAGGTGGTTCTTGCAAAGACTTACATCAAATGGGGGGATATTTTTGCATTCTATCGTCAACCGCTCCAAATCTGACATTGTCCCAGATTGTGAGCTAAAACCCCATGAATCCCACATTTTTCAAAGGCACTGTTCGCGATAAAAATCGCTTTTCTGTTTTTTGCCTATCTTGAAACCGGTCCCATTCTGACTCCAATGATGTTTCTGGAATCGTACGAGACCTTCTGGGAATGGAGTTATGGTCCCTCAAAAATTGAGCTAGGGAAAACGGTGGACGAGTTGTCCGAGGCTTGTAACTCCCGTCTTTTGCAGTCAATGTATGCGAGCTGACCTGAGTAAAGAGAGAAGTTGACAATGAAGGGAAGAACGGGGCTTCTGATCGGAAACCATCGCTCATCTCACGATTACTCTGGCCCCATTGGGCACCAGTGATCATGCTTCTATAGTATTCGATCTACGCGTGCATATCGAGGTATCTGATAGTAAAATTTTTAATAGAATATACAGTAAAGCGATTTTCGCGTGTATCAATGAATACCTGGACAGCATGGATTGGTATTGCTCACTGAATACTGTGGATACCGTAGAAGATAAATACGAACTCTTTCTTTCCATCCTTGACCACACCATTGATTTATTTGTACCGATAAGCCTGGTGTCTACGAAGAAGGCGTACCCTCTGGTTCCGGGCCTGATTTAGTGTGTGCAATTGCGGACTTGCGTCGTGAGGGCGGGACGCATCGCTTTCGTTCGAGCTTTGGCGCCCGCCCCTCATCAGCTGATCGTGTGCGCTTTTTTCTACATGTTCAAGGTTTTTTCCAGTTCTTTGGATTACGTCGGAACTCGTCCGCGCGGCGCTGTCCGATCTCGTCCGCGGCGAGCCGTCCGAACTCGTCCGCCGGGGTCCTCGACAAAATTGAATCTACAATCGGTGGTTTCTCCAAGTAACCGACCGTGTTGTGAGGGTTACCGCCGTGAGTACGTGAGAAATGATGGAAAAGAAATTTACGGGAAATATCTCCTGATTGTTTTATCTTTCAACATATCCTTTGCGAGATTCAATACATTTTTTGTCTGTATACTTATAATGTGTGTACTTCTACACTGTGTTTACGCTCAAAATAATTTCTGTCAGCCGATTCCGGTCTTTGAACGACGGTGTTTGATGTTGGTCTGAACAAAAAATTTCATTCAAACATGACGGTAACTCAGCATTAAAATGCAACTAAAATGAAATACTCTGACAACGTTCTCAATGAAATATATAGGTTCATTTATAAAGTGAGGAAACGGCATGTACCAGGTTGTTCGATAAGTTTTGTCGTTCGATAAGAAAAACAATTTTATAATTCAAAATACACTTTATTATTCAGTATAATCTCCCTGAAAATTACACTTTGAAAAAACAAAAAATTCAAAAACCCAAGTCTCATCCATATAGTGATGAATCGACGCACAAAATCCACTTTATCCTTTTTGAAACGCTCCAAATGTTGCTGAGAAAGTCGCATTCGAATGTGATTCTGTTCCATTGTTGGCGAATGCGGCACCCATTGTGCGCACAGCTTTCTAAGGCCGAAGTTTTACTACTCGCGACAGGCGACCGCGACAGTCCATAAAAGGCATATCGATTTCTGGTCGATATGTATGATAAACAGTGCGCCGCTGCGCCTGTCGCGGGTAGTATAACTACAGCCTAAAACCCAAAAGCTTTTTGGACGTCCTTCACGTGAATCGTCTTCAAGGCTTGTACGACTACGTTTAAATCCAGCAACCCATCTTTCTACTGTTCTAATTGTAGGTGAGCGATCATTATACACTTTTATCATTCGTTCGTGAATTTCTTTTGGTGCTACACCTTCCAAAAATAAGAATTTTGTCACTGCACGATATTCACTTCTTTTCATTGCTGTGACGCTGCGACACTAAATGGATTGTAAACAAAAAATGAAATGTCAGATTGAAATGAAACTTCACATACGTTCATATGAAGATTGTACCAACAAAATAAAAAATGGGCTAGTAGCAACGCCCCTCTTATCGAACGACAAAACTTATTGAACAACCTGGTAATGGAGTGATTCCGCTCCATTTTCTGATATTATTTACATGGGCTGCTTATACAATGATTCCGAGGTTTCTTTTTTTATCGTGGTTCTTACAGTCGATTCCTACCTTTCGTTTTCCTATGTTTTCTAAAGGATCATTACGAGGCAGCTCGCTGGTTTCCGCACTCTTCCTTTTGAAAATATGTGTCATTCGATACTGGATTCAATTTTTTATCTAACCGATTCTATAGAATCTCGAGGGGTTGACTGATTTTGAAGCGGTTTTGATTGAGTTGGTATTTTTCCTTGAGTTGACAGCCATAAAAACATCGTATCTACTATTTAATGTATGTTTGGAGATCAGATTCCACTAGAAGTCCACTATTGCAAACGAAAACATTCTGCCAGTTTCATGCACCGGTGAGATTCATTAACTAAACCAGGTGCAATTACAAAAAAAACATTCTATTTTGAAGGCCTCTTTAATTACTAATGCCTTCCCCAAAAGCTGGTATTTCCCGATACATTATCTACCAGTGATAAGTCAGTGTTCATATCCTGTTCTCGAGCACCTTCCCTTGATGTAAATGTATTTTGGCGATTTGCGTGCCGGACGAGTTCGGACGCCAGGCGGGCGAGTTCGGACATCGCGCCGCGGACGAGATCGGACGGCGCTGGCCGGACGAGTTCCGACGCAACCAGTTCTTTGATCGTACAAAAGCGATGCGTCGCGCCCCCACGACGCAAGTCCGCAATTGCACACACTAAATCAGGCCCGGAACCAGAGGATACCTACCTGAGCACTTGAAAAATCTTTCTCACAGGAAATCTCAAGCTTGGAACATGGCAAACAGTATTAATAGGGCTGAGGATTGGTTCAAATACGATGAGTTGCGGAAATATTTGAAAAACGTTTGAAGAAGTATAAAAGTAATAAGGAAAGGAAAGTTATCGAGTCTAAAAATAAAAACTCATTCTATAGGTTACTTAATTCAAGGCTCAAGAGTAAATCTGGGGTTGGATGTCTTGTGAGAGAGGATGGTTCCAGTGCAGTCGAGGACAGCCAAAAAGTTCTACTTCTGGCAAATGTGTTTAAGAAAGCGTTCCTTGAGGATACTGACTTGGGTGAGCGTGTTAGTCCTTCTCTTTTTACTGTTATGCCTGACTCTGTATGGTTCCACCCGGGTGAATTGTCGGAGCTACTAGCCAAATGGCCTAATTCGTTTTCTGACACGCCGGATCACACACCATTATGTTTCATTAAAAAGGTGATTGATATCATAGTTAGCCCACTTGCACATATTTTTAACCTGAGTTTTATGCGTGGAGATGTTCCGAGTAGATGGCGTACATCCTTTGTTACTCCTATACCAAAGAAAAAGCCATTTTCTGATCCCAACAATTACCGGCCCATCAGTATTACGTCTATCTTTGCAAGGCTTTTCGAAAAAGTAATAAAAAAAGAATTATGGCTCATCTAGAGGAGCACTCCATCATTTCGGAAGACCAACATGGTTTTCAAAAGGGTAAATCGACAATTTCGGCTATGCTGCAGTCACTTGATGATTGGACGCGTGCGCTGGACAAAGATATAGGTGTGGATGTTATTTACCTTGATTTTTCCAAGGCATTTGACAGAGTTTCTCATCGCAAATTAGTAAACAAACTGGAAATAGTGGGTATCCATCCACGTATAGTGGCTTGGATTCGTGCTTTTCTCACGGGTAGAACTTTCAGGGTCAGGCTTAATAGTACGTTCTCCTCTCCCTTTGCAGTCCTTAGTGGTGTTCCCCAGGGGGGAGTGCTTTCACCAATTCTCTTTAATATCTATACGTATGAACTTCCCTCGATCATATCCTTGAACAACGTCGGCTGTTCGGCATTCGCTGATGACTTTAAGTTGTATAAACCTATTTTGACAATGGAAGATTCGGAGTGTTTGCAAAAAGCTATTGATGATGTAGCCAAATGGTCGAATGAATGGAAATTGCCGCTTTCCAGCGAAAAGACTAAAGTGATGAAGCTTGGTAAGAGGCGAGTTAGTGGTTTCTATACTATCGACGGTTTGCAGTTGAGCGAGGTCAGCGAGATTAAGGACCTTGGTTTTCCTATCAAAGACGATCTTAATTTCGATGATCACTGCCTCCAGGTTGCGTCCACGGCTAATAGGATGATGCACAGCGCGTTTCGAGGACTATGAACTACTAATGCAAACGTGCTGACCGAGGTCTATAAAACGTACATACGTCCACTTATGGAGTATGGCACGGTGGTATTCAATCCATACAAAAAGGGATCCATCGATGCGCTGGAGAAAGTCCAGAATACTTTCACACGTAGAGTTTACTTCAGGACATCGTGGTTTTAGACTAATCTCAACGTGTGTCATGTCACCAGAAACGCCAAGTTGGGCCTAACCACTCTAGAGCACAGGAGAAGAAGGTTTGATATGATAATGATGTACAAAATCATTCATGGGAGTGCTGGTATCAAGGCTAGCCGGCTGTTCAACCTGAGATCGTCAACCACCAGGGGAGCGCCGGTGAAATTGAGCCTCGTTGGGGCCAGGCGGAATGTAGGACAGCACTTTTTTGTCAATAGGGCGGGGTCTGAATTCAACAAATTACTTCGGTCAGGCTTGGTAGTTGGGAAGTTCACTGAATTCAAAAAGGCGCTTGATAGTTACATATCTGTTGTCCCAAGAGCGATGTTTATAAGATCTCATCCCTTCATGGTGCCGGTGTTGCCTCGTAGTCAGTTTATCGATTTGCTTTATTATTGTCCTCTATCTTTAATCTTTTTCAGTTGCCGTTTAGGTGTTTCGTTTTGTTGTTTGTCTATCACACGGTTCTCCCGTGTAATAAATCAAATCAAATTTTCATGAGCAAATCGTGGGTCCCCCCCCCCAGTCTATGAAAGTCCCAAAAGTGCTTCGGGCTTCTTCTTCTTCTTCTTCTGCAGCCTCGAAGTGGTTTTTGTCATAGGTTGAGGAACTGGGCGGCCTTGACAGGATTCGTCCAAAGGTCCATTGTGGTTAAGGAGGTAGGTCTCTTCGGGCAAATGAACAAGTGCGCCGTGTCGTGTCCGGGAGCACCACAGTCCGGACATGCGTCTGGTCGGCTGCTGTCGATCTTGTTGACGTAAGACATGAGCAGTATAGAGTGACCACAGCGCAGCGAGGCAAGAGCACATCTGGCTCGTCTGCCGAGTTGAGACTCGGACTCGCAAACCCGAGGCGGCACTGCTCCTAAGATAGGGTTCACAGCCGCCTTCGTTAGACATCCTCGAACAAACTGGGTGTGCTCCTCACGCAGAAGACGAAGCCTTTCCATGTTGGAGTCGGCCCATCTCTGTGCATCAACTTTACGAGGAGCATCGGTGAACGGCGTCCTAATCGACCTCTCTCTTATGGGCTTCATGATTCTCTTTGTTGGATGATTCGGCTGTCTCAGAACATTAATATACATCTGCTGTGCCTGGAGTTCACAATGCTCCTTGAGAGGCAATATGCAGGCCTCCTGCAGGGCTTCGGGCTTCTGATGACGTTATCGAGACGTCGTGAAAAGTGCTTCGGGCTTCTGATGACGTCATGGGGACATCGTGAAAAGTGCTTCGGGCTTCTGATGACGTCATTGGGGCCTAATCCTCGCAGACGCCTCGGCTCCGACACTGGCAGCGGAGTCCTACGGGAGTCCGATGGGAGTCCTAGTCTCCCCCTCAACAGGAGTCCTGGTTATCTCCTGAAGGAGTCCTGTTAGTCTCCTGTGGGAGTCCTTCTATTCTCCTGTAGAAGACCGGATCTTATACGGTAGTTTGGAGGGAATTTTAAATCATGTTTGCAGGAATCCAGCAAAAAGCGCCTAGTTTTTGGTTTGTTCATTATCGAAGCAGTAATTTCACACTTCCTCGTTGACAATTTATTCAACTACAAAAATTAGTGTAGGGCATGAAGCTCCACTATAATTCCTCACTCACTTATCATGAAGGAGGGAATTCGGCTCCTGAGCATCCCACTCAATCAATGAGGGGACGCATCTGTGAGCCTGAATGGGCGAATCGGCTCTCCACCCGATGCACACGCGTATCGTACACCGCGCGGGTTCGATCAATGGTTCAACGTGCGCGTTCCAGGTCAACTACCGGAGCTGCTTTGTCCTGTAGGAGACCCAGTGGAAGCGATGCGGCAGCATGTCCTGTAGGAGACCGCTTCGCTCTAGTTCGGTCTCCCACAGGACAAAACATCTCCTGTAGGAGACCGCGATCGTCGTTTTCTCCCTTAGGACTCCGCTGCCAGTGTCGGAGGGTCATCGGGACTCACGCGTCAAATAAACTGCGTGTAGTGTAGGCGCACACAACACACGCGCCTCTACGCGCAAATTCTCTGATTTTCTTGCAGGACAGCTAATTTTCAAATTCAAATTTATCACACTTGCCTAGGCACATCAGATGAATAAACAGTCAAAGACACAAAGAAAAACACAACAAATTCAAAAACTATAAACGTAATTCTAATAGAAATAACTCGCAGCTAACCGTCACGGCGGCTGCGGGGTGTAACTCGTCCATGTCCGCAGGAGGCTCACTAGTTTTGGGGTAGGGGATTGAAACCACCGGGAAGGTGAGACCCAATGTGCGTGTGGTAGCCTTCATCGCTTCAGAGGAATAGCGAATCCCGATTTTGATTGCTTATCAGTGCTTTGAATTGGAGATGGTGGACGAGTTGGTCGTCAACCCCTTGAAAACACAACTTGACCGATTTTAATAGGAAAAGGTCTAAATGAAGCCTCTGTTTCCAGATAGATGTGGCTAGTCTCAACGCACGTTCGCGCATTTGGACGAATTTCAGTGTACACAAATGAGGAAAACATGAGTTACACCTCCCGCAGCCACCGTGATGGTTAGCTTCGAGTATAGAAATAGAACTAGAATACCATTTATTCCTGTTGAAGATATCGGCTGACAACAGTTTTGAAACCGAATTACGTGGAAAAAACTTGAGATTTCTTACTGAAGCTTAGATAATACAATTCCACACGAATCGGGAGGAAATGCCGTTAGTCTTGAAACAAGGCCTAGCGAAGCCAAGTTTGTATCCTTGGCCCCATGTATCAGAAATTATAAAAGTAAAAACTCTGATAGGTAGAATCCCACCAAACCTCTTACTCAGGAATTTCTGAACAGGTTACCTGAGAGTTTAACGCAAGTTGCATGATAGCTTCACGCAACTTACTCTAAATTCACAAGTAACTTGAAGCGATGTTACGTGTAACTTGAAAAGTTTTTTGATTAAAGTAGCATGTAACTTGCTCTAATATTACACAACATTGCGAGTAAGTTGCCACGTTGTTACATGTTACTTCACACCGACACGCGGCATGCTCGCCGAACATCCCGGGGGGCGCGAGCGGCGTCTCCAGCCGGCGTGCGGGCCGAAGTACTTCAAACTCGGGTAATTGAACCGCAGACGCTATCGGCATCTTACGAAGGAAGTATACAAAGCGTAGGTCGGATCTGCCAAAACGACTAGTATTGTTAGTATGATCCATCACTGCTCGAGAGATCGCCGCGTCGAACACAAGTGGCACGCACGCAAGCGAGGAGGTAATGATCCCATCACTACCTCCTCGCTTGCGTGCGTGCCACATGTGTTCGACGCGGCTCTCCCTCGACCAGTGATCGACGATATCACTTGTAGCCCAATAGTAAAAATGAGCGATATTCCTCCCCGAGCTGCAGGTTCCAAGAAGTTACAAGCTTAAAAATGTCATTTTTTGTGCTTTTTGTACCTTCAAAAAGCCCATTAGTCTTCGGAAAATCCGAAACGGACTTCATAAATGTGTTCAGCGCCCAAAACTACCCCCTTAGCAAAGTTTGGGTGAAGGCATATTTTCCATACTTTGTCCAGACTGACAGCGTTTTGGAACTTTTACGGATTTTCGGTTAGGCGCTTATTTATACCGTTTGCAAGGCTTTGAAAGCGTTTTAGAAAAATGTTCCAGATTTGACTTAAAATTCTCCCAGGGGGGTTTTTGGGGCGCTGATCACGATTCTATGATTTATTAGTCGATTTTCAAAAGTTTTCGGCTCATTTCGTTAGAAGCTTCCCAACCGGGGAAAATTTCGAGGGAAAAACGCCACTTTCGAGATTTCCGGTTTCCTACGATAGATATCTCTCAAAATCATTCTCTGAAGAGTATTTGGAGTGCTTAACACGAATCTGGAGTCCGTCTATCGATTTTCTGTAGATTACGGCAGATTACGGTGGGTATACGGTAGTTTGGTCAAAATCTCCGATTTTACTCAAAATTTGTATACGGGGGTTATTTGGGGTGGAGAATACGAATTAAACGTCCGTTTGTCGATTTTCAAAATACTAAGGTGGGTTTTGACCCCTAAGTGACATATTACCTACCGTAACCTACAGTAAACCTCAAAATATCGACAAATAGGCTCCAGATTCGTGTTCACCACCCTAGATTACCCATACATACAAGTTTTGAGCTAAATCCGTAAAAATTTTTTGAAACTCCAAAAAAATGCCTGATGGGGTACCCTTGCCTTTTCGCGAGGCTTGGAAAATGCTCATAACGTTATTGAACCTGCAGCTCAGGGCTGGACACTGCGCATTTTTACTATTGAGCTAGAAGAGATATTAACCATACTAGTCGTTTGGGCAGATCCGACCTACGCTTTGTATACCTTCCTTGTTAGTCCTGCCTCAAGAGTGCGTCGTATACCTCTCTAGGAAACAGCCCGCCCCAAGATAAGTTACATGTGCGATAAAATAACACCTTTAAGTTACCCGTCAGTATTTTATGTCACGTGTAATTCAACTCGCACCGTGTAATATACTTACTTTTTTGAACGTCACATGGAACTTATAGTTATGAAAATAAGTCGCAGGTAACATGTTTAGAGTCGCTAATTCGCATGTAACATTATCAGAAATTCCTGAGTGCAAGGAAACTACTTTAGTCCGCCTGACCATTCCGGACGAATTTACTTTTCTAGAACCTTTTTTTCGCGTAGAATCCGATTATGGTCTCTGCAGCTGCCTAAAACTACCCCGAAAAAAGTTATAGGCGTTTTTCGTCAGAATGTCGTACCTATTGTGCCTTCCAAAACGCGCATTAGTTTTCGGAAAACCCGGAAACAAACCTCATAATAGTGTTCAGCGCCCAAGACTACCTCACTGAGCGAAAATCTGGGTGAAGACAAATTTTCCAAACTGTGCACAGACTGATAGCGTACGGATTTTCGGTTTGGCGTTTGTTTGCTCCAATTAAAGGCAGTGTTCACGATAATCTTCGATTTTGAGATTAATCGCTAAATCGATTGTTTGGCCCCCGAGTAGAACTGAAATGACGAAGAAACCGAGAAAAACGCACCAGAAGGGCACGAAATCCTCAAGTATCAGCCCGCCTCTTACGTATCGAAGGAACTGTTCGTTGTGACAATGAAATCTTATGTGGACCCGTCTTTTGAAATTCTCCATTCTGTGTTGCTCCGTTCTTTCCTTTGGGCCCTAACTAATACTGTTTTGCCCAAAATATTCTTCCATTTTCGATTAGTCCCATTTTTTACCGGTGACAACGCTGCCGAGATGTCGTACGTTCGTGCCGTGGCAGTGTGGAGGAAAGAAGACCACCTCCGTGCAAACCGACGTCAACCCCTCCGCGTGGAGGGTTTTTGTCATGGGAGAGATGCTGGCTGGCTGCAGCTCTCCTAAGGATTCTACTACAAATGGCCGGCGTCGAGAGGAATCCAGGACCCGCTCAGAAGTACTCATGCGCCACGTGCGGCAAGGATGTTACCAGGAGATCCTTCCTTCCGTTGTGTTCTGTGCTCTGCCCCCAGTAACTCTGATTCCTCATTTACCAACCGCCCCCTCTCTATTGTGCATATTAACCTCAATGGCCTTCGTGCCAAGTTGTCTGAACTCTCTCTTTTTGCTCGTACTCATCATCCTGATGTCATAATGGTTCAGGAAACCAAACTTTCTCCTACTACCGCACGTCACCCTAACATTCCTGGCTACACTGCTTATCATGCTCCAAGGACAGCTCTCGGCGGAGGAGTTTCCACTTTCGTATTATCAAATCTACCCTCTCATATCATACCAAACACACCAAAGGACGGTACTCTCGAGTACCTACCTATCCATCTCCCTCTTAAAACACCTATATCTCTTTTAATATCTATATCCCTCCTACCACGCCCTGTCCCCAATCTTGTGACCCTATTCCCTCACTCAAGCAGCTGGTTGACTGCTCTCTTTCACCCTCTGTTGTCTTCGCAGGCGATTTCAATGCTCATACATTCTGCTCGTCGCTTGACACTGACGCTAGAGGAGAAGACGTCGAAGAATGGGCGGAGGAGTGCGATCTGGTCATTCTCAACGATGATCAGCCCACTCGTCTCCCGGCCAACGGCCGATCCTCTAGTCCAGACATCTCTCTTGTATCATCTAATCTCTCCAGCGCCTGCTCTTAGTCTACCGCTACAACTCTCCAGTGATCATATCCCCGTTTTTGTCCATGTCGATCTCTCTAATTCTCTTGCTCCTTATTCAGGTATCCGTCAAAGGTCTTATCTTAATCTTTGCCTTGCAGACTGGCGCTTGTTCAGGGAGGTGGCACTTCGCCATGTGGATGACTACCCATGGAATGGAAACGTGCACCAGAAAGAGCGTCACTTGACGGACGCGATTCGCAAGGCAATGAAAGCCGCCATTCCGGAGGGCCGAGTTAAGACCTTCTTTCCCAATGTCACCAGGGAAATCTTGGAGAAGATAAGGACAAGGGATGCAAAGAGAGTGGCAGATCACCTGGATCCGACCATTGCTGAGCTGGATAGCGAGATTAAGCGAGATCTGGACAAGCACAAGAAGGAGTGTTGGGAGAAATTCACGGAGAAGATGAATTTCAAGAGTGATGGAGCGTCAACTTGGAAAGTTCTAAAGAAGATCTCGGGCAAGAGCACCTCCACCAACTACTCTTCGATCGAGTTCGAGAATGGAGTCTTCGAATCGGGAAAGGAGGCTGCAACTGCTCTCGGAAAGAATTTTTTCATAACTCAGGCTAAGAGAGGGAAACAGAACCGAGTGACTGTAAGAGAGCTCTGTAAGTTGCCACTCATGAATGAAGCAGAAGCAGTGACGCCCGCGCAGATTGAATAGGTGGTAAAAGAGATGCGCAACTCGAAGGCTGTAGGGCCGGATGGCATTAGTCCAGCGATCTTGAAGAAACTGCCGACTGAGATTATGCCAATCCTGGCTGACGTCATCAACACATCCTTTCGCACGTGCATCGTACCCCAAGACTGGAAAAGGGCAAGCGTCGTTCCGTTGCCTAAGGCAGGTAAATCAAACTCGGTAGGCGGGCTAGAAGTACCCTTGCCTCGTTGCGCTGCGGTCATTCCCCTATGCTGATGTCATTCTTGCATAAGATCGATCGCAGTAAGCCGGACGAGTGCCCGGACTGTGGTAGCCGTGGCCACACAACTGAACACCTATTCGAATGCCCAAAGAGGCCTACCACTCTTACAACAATGGATTTGTGGACGAATCCGGTTTCAGTCGCCCGTTTCTTGAACCTTTGACAAAAACCTTCCTGCGGCTGCAAAGAAGAAGAGAAGACCGGTGACAACCACCGTGAACACGTTCATCCAACCAGACAACTAGTCCAGGCCATAAAATAAAGTCACTGAAATAAGACGAATTAGTGCGTTTCTCGCCGTTTCTTCGTGATTTTGTTGACACTTGGTAGCCAGCGCATTGTTTTGAGTGGAAAGCGTGGAAACGAAAATCATCGTGAACACTGCCTTTAGAAGGCTCTGAAAGCGTTTTAAAGAAATGTTCCAGAAATGACCTAAAATCCTCACAGGTGGGTTATTTGGGGCGCTGATCACGAATCTGGGGGTTTGTCGATTTTCCGAAGTTTTGGACTTGATTCCTTCAGAGTACCCATCGTTGGAAAACCTGATGGCAAATCGCGGCTTTTGACGAATTCCGTAGCGCAACGATAGATATGACTCAATTTGTTGCTTTGGGGGTTATTTGAAACGATGAGCACGAATCTGGTCTGTTTATCGCTTTTTGACAGATTACGGTAGATTACGCTGGGTTTACGGTAGTTCAGTCAAAGTCTCAAATTTGACCCAAAACATGTGTACGGGGGTTATTCGGGGTGGTGAATACGAATTTAACGTCCATTTGTCTTTTTTCGAAATTCTAAGGCAGATTTTGCTCCCTAATTGGCATGGTACCTACCGCAACCTACAATAAACTTCAGAATTTTAAAAAACGGACTCCAGATTTGTGTTCACCGCCCAGATTACAACCACATACAAGTTTTGAGCCAAATTCGATTTTTTTTTCTCAAAACACCCCAAAAATTCCATGGGGGTACCCTTGCCTTGTCGCCAGGCTTTGAAAAACGCGTTCAACTTTTTTCCAGAGTGGTTTTAGACAGCTGCGGAGACCATAATCGGATTCTACGCCAGAAACGGCTGTAGAAAAGTTTAATTTATTCAGAATGTTCAGGCTGGCTAAAAGCAGTTTCCTTGTTAGCATTTTGAAATTGAGTACAAACAAATTCTCCTTCTCCGGGAAGCGATCGGGTGCAAATGAAACCTCTTGTTCCTAAGGTTGCCCCTAGGAATCGCGCTAAAGGGAAACTTATTTCCCGTTTGAAGACCTTCCATGTCAAGCTTTTTTGAACCCTTGTTAGTTTTTGAATGAACATTCGCTCATGGGGCGCATGAACGCAGGTCCCATACTCTAACAAAGCGGACGTAAATCTTACATGCTTTAGTCAGAAGCTGTGGATTCTTCGATAGTAAGGACTTGGCCGTAAAGTTGTCGCTGTTAATTAAATAAATTGTCATATATAAAGAATATATGACATGTGAATTCAGCATCACATGACAAAGTTGGCCATTCCAGCCGTATTACTCGAGGGTATAAACAAGGTGGCTGATTTTTGTAATTAAAACGATATTCTGCAGATAAGCTGGCTGCAAAGCTGTTTTAGATCCTGTTTCGTACAATGAAGAACGTAGATTTGGGAAGCTGCCAGTTGGAAGCATTTTAGCACTTTGCGCGTAAAGGCGAGTGTTGTATGTGCGTACACAACCCGCATTTTATTTGACGCGTGAGTCCCGATGACCGAGGCGTCTGCGAGGATTAAGCCCGTCATTGGGACGTCGCGGAAACCCGGAGAGGGCAGGTGCCCGGGACTCGTTGCTGGTCATGCGAGAAATTGTGCAGGACACCCCGTGCGCTAGTCGTCTGAGATAGTGTGCTGGGATTACGTGAGAACTGGTCCGCGCCATTGCTGCGAAGCCAGCGAGGGGAGTGAGTCAGAGAAGAAGAGGAGGGGCGCGACTTCCTCTCCGTCCGTGGCCCTCCTCCACGGCAATCGGCTCGATGCCTTCTGTACATGACTCTACTGCTAAACAATGGGTACGAGGGCTTTGAAATGGTGCATGTATGCACCGAGGTTTTTGTTTTAAATCCCAATTCGAATCTATCCAGTAGCCAGGATAGTGCTCCCAGCGGAGTGTGGGAGAGTGCTGCACGGCGTGAGAGAAGCGAGAGGTGGGCATTGTGTGAGAGCGCACCAGACACGAGAGTCCACGCCTCCCAGCTGCTGTGTGGTGGCTGCTTGGGGGACCAGTTCTCCGGCAACGGTGTGCTGGATGCATCGGAATTTGAGCAGGAGTCTGAGAACACCTTGCAAAACTTTTGTAAAAGTGTGAGGATGACAAGCATAGCGTGCAGAAAGCTTGAGATGTTATGTAGGTCATGTTGCCAGGCTGCTTTACAGTTTCGTAACGCGCTTAAGTCATTCACACAACCCCATTTTGAGTGTTCCCTCATTCTTCTTCACCAGCTTACTGATTTTTTCTGCAATAAATGGTACTTGCTTATCAGCATCCAAATTCAAAAACATTGTTAGAAATATCTCCATTCGCAGCTCAGCAGAGGTTTTTCATATCAAATTCATGGAATCGAAGCGGCTGTTCTGCGAAGGAAACGAAATAATGAAACCTCTTCGTTCCACTGATGTGAAAGTGCCCAGATGGAATGGAAGTAGTTCCTGACTGTGCAGGTTTTGAGTTATGTAGTTTCATTCGCAAGCGAAGAACTGCGGGCAGATTCTGCATCCGGCTGTAGGCCAGCAGGCTTTCATGATTATCGACCGGGCTGGCTACGTCTGAGCGACCAACTATCACCGGGGCCTAAGGCCCCTGTCAGAGTTGGTTGAGAAAATCACCGTGGCCGACCCCTTCGATACGTATGAAAAACACGACGGTTGCAAATAACACCCGGTGTAGCCAGCTGTGGCTGACGCGATCAATATGAATGAATTATGTGGAACGATATCATGGATATCATTCATTTCTTAGCTAATATTATCATGTGAACATCGGTCTTGTCAGCCACATCGGGTGATTTTTCTGAGATAGTTTTATAACAGCTTGGGTCATTGATTCTTGTGACCACAGAAAGAGGACGGATCTGGTGGGGAGATGATGAGGTCTTTGTTCAGAAATTCTTGCATGGGATATTACAGCGTAATATCAAGAAACAATCAAAAATTCGGTAAAAAGGGGTCTCCCAAGCAAAAGTGGTTTGGCTCGCTTTACAAACGTTTCAACAAAAAGGGTACAATAGGAAAGTGGAATGAGGAGAGTCTACAAGAAATGAACAATATCCTATACAAACTCTTTTCTTTGTCGAAACTTGTAAACAGAGGAAACAAACCGTTGCGGTTCTCTATGAAGAAGCGCTCTTGGGTCCATAAAGGACTTTGATTATGTGAGTGCCGATAAAATATGTATATATCGCTTCCTCATACAGACACGCAACGGTTTGTTTCCGCTGTTTAGAAGTTTAGGCAAAGAAAAGAGTTTGTAGAGGATATTGTTCATTTTTTGTACACTCTCCTCATTCCACTTTCCTATTGTTCCCTTTTTGTTGAAACGTTTGTAACGCGAACCAAACCACTTTTGCTTGGGAGACTCCTTTTTTTACAGAATCCTTCCTTGTGTCCAATCTGCTGACAGTCGGAGCATTTGTTCTGCAAATATGAACAGAATCGGTTGTAATGCATACCTCCACAGTGCATGGTGTTGGTGGTGTTGTTGAATTCTTGTTCATGTGGTCCATTCTTGAGCTTTTCCAGCGATTGACCGGTTGTTGTCGATTATCATTTCGAGATTCTTGATAGTCGCACATACGGGTGGAGTTGTACCGTTCCGTCAGCTGCATAACTGATGCTGTGTTTCCTATCATTCTTGTATCCTTTCAGAGATTGAGCAGGCGGTTGCATTCTTCCGCAAGTGTTTGTACTGTGCAAGTGGGATCTGACTCGATTTTGTCCAACAGTTTGAGTTGGATGAAAGTGTCGTGGTGAGACTGAAGACCGCACACGAAAATCAAGCGCTTGAACTGACTTTCGTTGCATTCTGCTAGCCTGAATCGAGAGCATTCGCGGTTCACTCTTCCCGCATATGTCCGGAAATCGTCGCCTTCTCCCTTCACCAACTTCGGACAAGATAAGCGAGCGTTAAATAGCGACTGCTGTGGGCCAAAGACAGGTTTCAGCGTTGACAGTGCTTCTTCACACGTTAGATCACGAGGAGTTTTGGGTAGGATGTAAATCACATACTTTTCGTAGGCTTGAGAGTTAAGCTTGTGAAGAAGTAAGCGTACTCGCGTGGCTTCGAGTGGTTGCGCATCAACTGCGAAAATGTCTTCGTGTCGACGGTACCACGTGTCGACTGTGGCATCTGAGTCAGCGTCGAAGGTCGCGATTCGTCTTGAAAGGATGTCGGACAGGGATCCGTGGTCGACTCTTGCGTGTGTCTGCTGGGTGACATCACGTAATGCGTTCGCAAACGTAGTCAGCAGCTGTTGGAACTGCGTGTCGGTGACTGTGGCCATCCTGTCGCGGCCTCTTTGAGCCGTGGGTCCTGGTATTGCTTCCTCGACTCGGTGATCCTGATCTTGCTCAGGTATCCTGATCGCCACTGTTGAGTTCTTCTGTGAGGAGAACCCAGTTGAGAGAAGATTTATTCTTAACTAACTATGAACAGTGTGTTAGGAAGGGCAGGGGAGGTGTTATGCATATGATACACAGTGATAACGTTGTTGTTTTTATTGAGTGGCCATATAAAAGGGCCGCTCGGTGTGTTCGTAATTAGTTTAGAATAAATCTTCTCTCAACTGGGTTCTCCTCACAGAAGAACTCAACAGTAACACATAAGCAATGGATCACCGGGTTTAATTACCCAAGTTTGAGGTATCTGGCGGTTGGGTAATTCGTATGGTCTCGATGTGGTCCTGTCGTCTATGCTGAGGACGTGTCCAACTGCTCTGGTTCTGTATCCAGTTCAACGTGTCGTGGAACAGTTGTGAGTACCTCTGTGGCGGGGTACGAAAATCGTCATCACTTTCCGCAACTGCCACCAGATAAGGTCTACCCGTTTCGACGGCTCTTGTTATTGTCATGCCGCGAGCTGCTCCCCGCCAGTCTATCATTCAGACACGAGCTGAGGCAAGTCGTGCAACTGACGCTGGATCGCAGGAACCGATGGACTTTGCGATGGCTGTCGATCAACTGATGAAGGACACTTCCCTTCCTGTACATTTGAAAGCAGTGATAAGTCACTTTTCGACCATTAAAGAGAGTTTCGATTCTATTATGTCACGAAATGCCGAACTTGTCGATGAAAACAGAGCGCTTGTTACTAGGAATACTCAGTTGTCACAAGAAAATTCATCATTGCAAGCTGAACTGTCTGCTCTTAAGTCTCAAGTCACTAGGAATTCTGTCGTCAATCATCCTGTGCGTGATTTTTCTCAGGTTTCAAGCCTCAATTCTACCATTCCGGAAAATTCTAACACTGGTTGTATTTGTATGGAACGCGAAAGACAGCGATCCATTGTCATTTCTGGCTTATCTGAGTCATCTGGTAGCTTGCCATCTCAGAGAGTGACATATGATAAGAGTCGTATCCACGAATTACTAAATCACCTCGATGTTGAATGCAGCCCCGTTTCTGTGTATCGCATGGAGCAGGCTGGAGGTGGTCGTCCCCGTTTGGTTAAGATTGTATTGCCAACCACTCACCACGCGAACCTTGTATGTAATAGAGCTCATTGGTTAAAGTCGTTTCACACTAAAGGGTTGTACATTAGGCACTCGCTGACGAAAGAGGAATTGGAAAAGCGTAAGGCGGAACGCCGCAATGTCGGCGCCCGCGGCCCTTTCTCTTCCATCTTGTCAACAAGTGACCCGGTGGCTACCCTCTATTCTGTCCCTAGGTGACCCAGCCGTTACGAGCTCGGGAAACTGCTGAACCATCCCCGGATAAACTCGTGCCGTCTTACATGTATCGTCACCAATATTCGTTCTTTGGTCAAAAAGCGTAGATGCGGTGAAATTCGTGCTCCAAAAGTTCGACACGGATATTATCTCTCCTAACTGAAACATGGTTATGCGGTGGGGTCGAGTCGGTCTCACTACTGGGTGACTGTTGCTCGCATTACGAGATTTTGAGGTCTGTCCGTCTTCGCAAAAAAGGTGGGGGAGTTCTTTTCATGGCTAGAAAGCTCTTTTGTCCAGTTCTTGTCTTCCAGGAGTCCGTCCCTGATGCTTATGAAATCCTTTGCACTGACTTGGAAATTGATTTAAAACCTATACGTTTTGTAGTTGTGTACAGGACACCATCTTGTACTTCGAACTTGTCTGAGCAACTGTATAATACCATCGGCGACCTTATTTCTTGTAGCTGGCCTTCAATCATCACAGGCGATTTTAACCTCCCGGATGTCAATTGGAATGAACCATCTGAGTTTGCCAATGTGAGTTTCATCTCGAGAAGCTTTTTAACTGTGTGCTCGAGTCATAGCCTTGAGCAATATGTCAGGGCGTCGACCCGTGGTGGTCATGTTCTTGACCTAGTTTTGTGTAATGATAAATGTATGGTAAATTCTCTAAGCATATCTCCACCGTTGGGCTCCAGTGACCACTCTACCGTTCATTTTGCATTAAATCTTCCAAGGCGGGATGCTCCCGTGGTGTATAGAAGGAATTTCAGCAAAGCAAATATTGATGCTATTCGCAACCATCTACTAAATGTTGACTGGTTTGGTTCCCTGAGCACTGTTCCTAGTGTGGATGAAAAAGTACGAGCTTTTCCTTTCTATTATCCATCACTGCATTGATACTTTCGTTCCTCTTGAACCTTCCTGCCGTGGTAAACTGAAGCTTCCAACGCACTTATCCGCCCTTGAGCGGTTGAGATCTGAGGCTTGGCGTTTGGCTAAAATTCACGACTGTGCTGACGTCTGGGAGCGGTTCAAAAGTATCAGTGAACGTTTTACTCCGGAAATTGAAGAAGTATAATAACCATATTGAGGAAGAAAGCTGTCGAGTCAAATGATAAACATTCCTTCTTTAGATTCATCAACTCTAAACTCCGAGAAAAACCAGGTGTTGGGGTCCTTAAAAGCCCTAGTGGCACATTGGTGAGGAATGCTGGGAATAAAGCTGAGTTGTTGGCGGACGTTTTTCAAGAGTCGTTTTCTGACTCATCTCCGGTGGATACTCGACCTGTCTCCAATTGTTTCGCCGTTATGGCCGATTCCTGTTGGTTTCACAAGGACGAGATTATCAAGGAACTTCTAGCCTGGCCTTCATCCAATTCTGTGACTCCCGACGCCATACCACTTAGCTTCATCAAGCAGGTCGCTCTTGATATTGCAGGTCCATTGGAGTACATTTTCAATCTGAGCTTTATGTCTGGAGAGGTCCCCCTCAAATGGAGGCAATCGTTTGTTACCCCTATTCCAAAAAAACCCCCTTTCACTGACCCTGCTAATTTCAGGCCAATCAGTATAACATCTATCTTCTCACGGCTGTTCGAAAAAATTCTCAAAAAACGAATCGTAACTCATTTGGAATCAAATCAGGTTATCTCTCCCTTCCAGCATGGTTTCCAGAAAGGTAAATCTACTGTGACGTCATCTATTGAAGCGCTTAATAAATGGACAGCTCTTCTTGACGATGGAAAGAGTGTAGACGTTATCGCTCCAGCCGCGAAGCGGCTGGAGAGGTTTGGTTTTGCCTGGCACTTGTGATCACTTAGATTTTGGTAAAGTAGTTAATAAAACCTGTAAAACAAATTTTCTAGAGATTTCCTTCTGGATATAAGTGAGAGAGTATAGAAGACACCCGCTGACAAAATTTGAGCCAAATCGATTGAAAATTAACAAAGTTAGATCGGCGGAAGCTTAGCTAAAATTCGCGTTTTTTCTTGTAACGCGTCCCTCGTGTCCTGTTCCTCGTTCCTCGTCCCTCGTTCCTCGTTCGCGCCACTAGCCACTGCCAGTGGTCGCAGGCTATCAGTACATAGGGCATCTGATGACGTCATCAGGGCGTCATGTAAAGTACATAGGGCATCTGATGACGTCATCAAGATGTCATGTAAAGTACATAGGGCATCTGATGACGTCATCAAGATGTCATGTAAAGTACATAGGGCATCTGATGACGTCATCAGGGTGTCATGTAAAGTACATAGGGCATCTGATGACGTCATCAAGATGTCATGTAAAGTACATAGGGCATCTGATGACGTCATAAGGGTGTCACGTAAAGTACATAGGGCATCTGATGACGTCATCAGGGTGTCATGTAAAGTACATAGGGCATCTGATGACGTCATCAGGGTGTCATGTAAAGTACATAGGGCATCTGATGACGTCATCAGGATGTCATGTAAAGTACATAGGGCATCTGATGACGTCATCAGGGTGTCATGTAAAAGTACATAGGGCATCTGATGACGTCATCAGGGTGTCATGTAAAGTACATAGGGCATCTGATGACGTCATCAGGGTGTCATGTAAAGTACATAGGGCATCTGATGACGTCATCAGGGTGTCATGTAAAGTACATAGGGCATCTGATGACGTCATCAGGGTGTCATGTAAAGTACATAGGGCATCTGATGACGTCATCAGGGTGTCATGTAAAGTACATAGGGCATCTGATGACGTCATCAAGATGTCATGTAAAGTACATAGGGCATCTGATGACGTCATCAAGATGTCATGTAAAGTACATAGGGCATCTGATGACGTCATCAGGTGTCATGTAAAGTACATAGGGCATCTGATGACGTCATCAAGATGTCATGTAAAATACATAGGGCATCTGATGACGTCATCAGGGTGTCACGTAAAGTACATAGGGCATCTGATGACGTCATCAGGTAATCGCGTAAAGTACATAGGGCATCTGATGACGTCATCAGGGTGTCATGTAAAGTACATAGGGCACTGGATGACGTCATCAGGATGTCATGTAAAGTACATAGGGCATCTGATGACGTCATCAGGGTGTCATGTAAAGTACATAGGGCATCTGATGACGTCATCAGGGTGTCATGTAAAGTACATAGGGCATCTGATGACGTCATCAGGGTGTCATGTAAAGTACATAGGGCATCTGATGACGTCATCAGGGTGTCATGTAAAGTACATAGGGCATCTGATGACGTCATCAGGGTGTCATGGAAAGTACATAGGGCATCTGATGACGTCATCAGGGTGTCATGTAAAGTACATAGGGCATCTGATGACGTCATCAGGGTGTCATGTAAAGTACATAGGGCATCTGATGACGTCATCAGGATGGCATGTAAAGTACGGTGGGCGTCTGATGAGGTCATCAGGGTGTCATGTAAAGTACATAGGCCATGTGATCACGCCATCAGGGTGTCATGTAAAGTACATAGGTATTCTGATGACGTCATCAAGGTGTCATGTAAAGTACATAGGGCATCTGATGACGTCAAAAGGGTGTCATGTAAAGTACATAGGGCATCTGATGACGTCATCAGGGTGTCATGTAAAGTACATAGGGCATCTGATGACGTCATCAGGATGTCATGTAGAGTACATAGGGCATCTGATGACGTCATCAAGGTGTCATGTAAAGTACATAGGGCATCTGATGACGTCAAAAGGGTGTCATGTAAAGTACATAGGGCATCTGATGACGTCATCAGGGTGTCATGTAAAGTACATAGGGCATCTGATGACGTCATCAGGATGTCATGTAAAGTACATAGGGCATCTGATGACGTCATCAGGATGTCATGCGTAAAGTACATAGGGCATCTGATGACGTCATCAAGGTGTCATGTAAAGTACATAGGGCATCTGATGACGTCATCAGGGTGTCATGCGTAAAGTACATAGGGCATCTGATAACGTCATCAGGGTGTCATGTAAAGTACATAGAGCATCTGATGACGTCATCAGGGTGTCATGTAAAGTACATAGGGCATCTGATGACGTCATCAGGATGTCATGTAAAGTACATAGAGCATCTGATGACGTCATCAGGGTGTCATGTAAAGTACATAGGGCAATCTGATGACGTCGCATCAGGTGTCATGTAAAGTACATAGAGCATCTGATGACGTCATCAGGGTGTCATGTAAAGTACATAGGGCATCTGATGACGTCATCAGGTGTCATGTAAAGTACATAGGGCATCTGATAACGTCATCAGGGTGTCAGTGTAAAGTACATAGAGCATCTGATGACGTCATCAGGGTGTCATGTAAAGTACATAGGGCATCTGATGACGTCATCAGGGTGTCATGTAAAGTACATAGGCATCTGATGACGTCATCAGGGTGTCATGTAAGGTACATAGGGCATCTGATGTCGTCATCAGGATGTCATGTAAAGTACATAGGGCATCTGATGACGTCATCAGGATGTCATGTAAAGTAGCATAGGGCATCTGATGACGTCATCAGGTGTCATGTAAAGTACATAGGCATCTGACGTCATCAGGTGTCATGTAAAGAACATAGGCATCTGATGACGTCATCAGGTGTCATGTAAAGTACATAGGCATCTGATGACGTCATCAGGTGTCATGTAAAGAACATAGGGCATCTGATGACGTCATCAGGATGTCATTGTAAAGTACATAGGGCATCTGATGACGTCATCAGGGTGTCATGTAAAGTACATAGGCATCTGATGACGTCATCATGGGTGTCATAAAGTACATAGGGCATCTGATGACGTCATCAGGGTGTCATGTAAAGTACATAGGGCATCTGATGACGTCATCAGGTGTCATGTAAAGTACATAGGGCATCTGATGACGTCATCAGGGTGTCATGTAAAGTACATAGGGCATCTGATGACGTCATCAGGATGTCATGTAAAGTACATAGGGCATCTGATGACGTCATCAGGGTGTCATGTAGTACATAGGGCATCTGGATGACGTCATCAGGTGTCATGTAAAAGTACATAGGGCATCTGATGACGTCATCAGGGTGTCATGTAAAGTACATAGGGCATCTGATGACGTCATCAGGATGTCATGTAAAGTACATAGGGCATCTGATGACGTCATCAGGTGTCAGCTGTAAAGTACATAGGGCATCTGATAACGTCATCAGGGTGTAAAGTACATAGAGCATCTGATGACGTCATCAGGTGTCATGTAAAGTACATAGGGCATCTGATGACGTCATCAGAGTGTCATGTAAAGAACATAGGGCATCTGATGACGTCATCAGGGTGTCATGTAAAGTACATAGGGCATCTGATGACGTCATCAGGATGTCATGTAAAGTACATAGGGCATCTGATGACGTCATCAGGATGTCATGTAAAGTACATAGGGCATCTGATGACGTCATCAGGATGTCATGTAAAGTACATAGGGCATCTGATGACGTCATCAGGGTGTCATGTAAAGAACATAGGGCATCTGATGACGTCATCAGGGTGGGACATAGGGCATCTGATGACGTCATCAGGTTGACATGTAAAGAACATAGGGCATCTGATGACGGCATCAGGATGTCATACAAAGTACATAGGGCATCTGATGACGTCATCAGGGTGTCATGTAAAGTACATAGGGCATCTGATGACGTCATCAGGGTGTCATGTAAAGTACATAGGGCATCTGATGACGTCATCAGGGTGTCATGTAAAGTACATAGGGCATCTGATGACGTCATCAGGGTGTCATGTAAAGTACATAGGGCATCTGATGACGTCATCAGGGTGTCATGTAAAGTACATAGGGCATCTGATGACGTCATCAGGATGTCATGTAAAGTACATAGGGCATCTGATGACGTCATCAGGGTGTCATGTAAAGTACATAGGGCATCTGATGACGTCATCAGGGTGTCATGTAAAGTACATAGGGCATCTGATGACGTCATCAGGTGTCATGTAAAGTACATAGGGCATCTGATGACGTCATCAGGATGTCATGTAAAAGTACATAAAGGCATCTGATGACGTCATCAGGATGTCATGTAAAAGTACATAGGGCATCGGCGATGACGTCATCAGGATGTCATGTAAAGTACATAGGGCATCTGATGACGTCATCAGGGGTCATCATGTAAAGTACATAGGGCATCTGGATGACGTCATCAGGATGTCATGTAAAGTACATAGGGCATCTGATGACGTCATCAGGATGTCATGTAAAGTACATAGGGCATCTGATGACGTCATCAGGATGTCATGTAAAGTACATAGGGCATCTGATGACGTCATCAGGATGTCATGTAAAGTACATAGGGCATCTGATGACGTCATCAGGATGTCATGAAAGTACATAGGGCATCTGGATGACGTCATCAGGATGTCATAAGAAAAGTCACATAGGGCATCTGATGACGTCATCAGGATGTCATGTAAAGTACATAGGGCATCTGATGACGTCATCAGGATGTCATGTAAAGTACATAGGGCATCTGATGACGTCATCAGGATGTCATGTAAAGTACATAGGGCATCTGATGACGTCATCAGGGTGTCATGTAAAAATTACATAGGGCATCTGGATGACGTCATCAGGGTGTCATGTAAAGTACATAGGGCATCTGATGACGTCATCAGGGTGTCATGTAAAGTACATAGGGCATCTGATGACGTCATCAGGGGTAACATGTAAAGCCCATAGGGCATCTGATGACGTCATCAGGGTGTCATGTAAAGTACATAGGGCATCTGATGACGTCATCAGGGTGTCATGTAAAGTACATAGGGCATCTGATGACGTCATCAGGATGTCATGTAGAGTACACAGGGCATCTGATGACGTCATCAGAACGTCGTGCCAAGTGCATAAAGCATCTGGTGACGTCATCAGGACGTCGTGCCAAGGTGGTGCCAAGTGCATAGGGCATTTTCTGACATCAGCAGGACGTCGTGGAAAGTGAGTAGCGCTTCATTTTTAGCGTGCGCATCAAGTTTGTTGCTTACTGATTATTATAGCAATCCATGCTATTCGAAAATTATTGAAGATTTTTCAGGATATTACTTCGTAATATCAATAAAAGTGAACAATTCTATCAAAGGAATATTCCAAGCTAAAGAGGTTTGGTTGGCGTCAGAAACGTTCCAACAAAAAGGGAACAATAGGTAAGTAGAATGAGGAGAGTCTACAAAAAGTGAACAATATTTTCTGAGACTGATTTTCCTGGCCGATACTTCTTAACAGCAAAAACAAACCGTTGTGGTACTTCTAGAGGAAGAGTTCAATGGTTTCCAAGAATGGACTTCTATTCGTTGACGAGAATATAAGAAAATATTCTCATTAGATGCTGCACTTTGGTTTCGCTTCTCGTAGCAGCTGGAGCTAACCGTCCGTCTGTGTTTTTGGCATCATCTTCTATTCTGATGGTAAGCATTAGGTTTACATGCACATACTTTTAACGGTTCTCGTGTAGTCAAGACGAGTTTTGGAACCACAGGAGTGCTTCCGTGTAGAACACCGCAACGGTTTGTTTTGCTGTTAAGAAGTATCGGCCAGGAAAATCAGTCTCAGAAAATATTGTTCACTTTTTTTGTAGACTCTCCTCATTCTACTTACCTATTGTTCCCTTTTTGTTGAACGTTTCTGACGCCAACCAAACCTCTTTTTGCTTGGAAGACCCCTTTTTGATAGAATCTATATTGATTTTCCCAAAGCTTTTGATAAGGTTCCCCATGACAAGTTGTTGCAAAAACTTTTGATGGTTGGGATTCATCCTCGAATAGTTACATGGATACGTTCATTTCTAACTGATAGGACGTTCTCGGTCTGTATAGACTCTTCTCGGTCGATTCCAAGACCAGTCCTGAGCGGTGTGCCCCAAGGGTATTGTCTCCATCCTTTTCAACATATACACTCACGAAATCGCCGGTCTTATCGGTTCCTGTGGCACCGGTTTCAGTGCATTTGCGGACGATATCAAGATCTACCTGGACGTCTCCCAACCAGAGAATCGTATCTTACTGCAGCAGTCTATTGACATTGTTAGTCCTTGGTCTCGTGATTGGAATCTCCCATTGGCAAAGGAAAGGGCGAAGGTTCTCCACTTGGGTCAGAGCAATGCTAACAGTAAATATATTGTCGATGGTTGTCAGATCCAGGAAGTTGATGAAATAACTGATCTAGGGTTCATTATTACTAAAAGTCTTAGTTTTGATAAGCACTGTGAATCTATCGCGAAGAAAGCAACTTTTACTATGAATAATATTTTTAGAGGTTTGTCAACTTGCAATCCATCTGTGCTTATCAATGCTTATACCACGTATGTAAGGCCTCTACTCGAGTACGGTACCCCCGGTTTTCAACCCCGCCAAACTCAAGAATATAAACAGATTGGAAAAGATACAGAACAAATTTACTAGAAGAGTTCTGATCAGACAGTATGGCTTTATCTATGGGCAAATGCCTTCCGCTGCTGACAGAAACGAACTCTTTAGTCTCGAGCCTCTGATTCTCAGAAGGAAGAAAAATGACCTATTTCTCTTCCATCAAATCCTTTTCAACGTAAACTTTGGTCTAAGGCCTGGGGATTTCGTAAGAACGAGAGACTCTGTCACTCGGGGAGGGCCGATAAAATTCCATCGCACCGTGTCTAACCTTGAATGTCGACGCTGCTTTTTCACGAATAGGGTTATTCCATTATTCGAGGATCTCAGTAGAAATGATAATATTCCTGTCGAATTTGGTGCCTTCAAAAACTTGGTACGAGTAAAACTGGCTCCTGGGGGGCAGCCGAGTAACCCCTCCTTAGCGCTTGGATTACTCGAAATCCTGCTCTTCTCTTTTGACTATTGTTCGTTCCAGTTGGTTACAATGTTTACTTCTTTGACTACTTCGGTTGAGGTTGTTTTTTTTTGTCTCATTTTTTTTCTTTTTTTTTCTTTCACATGAGTGTAAACTTGTGTAATAAATATATATATATATAATAGGGTTGACGGCCGCTTTGGCGAGATGATCCTTCACGGACCGGGTGTGCTCCGCGCGTAAGAGACGAAGCCGTTCTTGATTCGAGTCGGTCCGTCTCTGTACATTCACTTTGTTCGGAGCATATGCAAACGGCACTCTGATCGATCTCTCTCTTACGGGATTTAATAGTCTTCTCGGCGGCTGATTAGGCTGCTTAAGGACATTAATGAACATCTGCTGAGCCTGGAACTGACAATGCTCTTTCACTGGCAAGGTACGGGCCTCGGCGTGAAGGTGCTCAATCGGTGAGCTTTTTGCACATCCAGTGGCTATTCGAAGTGCAGCATTCTGAATTCGCTGTATCTTAGTCCAGGAACTGTCCGACACGATGTGCTGCCTGACAGGTGCAGCATACTCCAATGCAGGCTGCAGAATAGCTCGATATGTCGTCAAGATTGTCTCTCTGCTGCAACCCCAGGACGTTCCTCCTAGAGCTCTCAACACATTAAGCTTTGCCTGATAATTGCCTGCTTCTGTTCAGCATTTTTGTGAAACTTCAGCGATGGGTCCAAAACGAGGCCCAGCAGTTTGGGAAATTTCGCTGTAGGCAAGAGGTCACCATCCCACCTGACAACAGGTTGGGCGCTGTGTTCCTTTGGGTCAGATGTGAATACCGAAACAGAAGACTTCGCAGCGCAAACTGTGAGCATCATACTATCGAGAAAAAATTTTAAGCTCGACGAGATAGTCGCCGATCTTGTTTGCAACAATTTTTGTATCTTCAGGAGGCTCAGGTAGGTCTTCAATATACAGGCTGAAGAGGGCAGGGGACAAAACTCCACCCTGCGGCACACCGGCTGCTACTTATATACTATCGGAGCCGTGATTCTGGAATAGCACTTTGGCCCGACGACCTTTCGTAAACGCTGCAATCCAACGCTTCTGCCACGGTTGTAGCGAGGACTTCAATAGTTTCTCGAACAAAAGTCCTAGGTTAACAGAATCAAATGCTTTGGTTACTCAGGCACTCGCGGGCTACGGCCGCCGCACCATTGGCCGCCGAGCCGCGCCTCCGATCAGCGCATCGATGTCGAAAGGTGCTAGGATCGGCGTCCTCCAGTAAAATCTGTCGGTCTCCGGCCCCCGAGCGGTCCAAAAATTGTCCATAAGCGGCTCAAAAACTGTCCATGTCCATTTTCGGCGTTTCCGGATTCGTTCAGGGAACACGGGGACAGCCCACAAAGATCATCCCTGTTGGGACCCCACGGGGGGTGGGGGCCCCACCGCCACGGTCCGCAGTGGGTGCACCCCACCGTGGAGCGTGGGGAGATGGCCCCCAGTTGGGGATACCACCCCCCCCCCCCGAGCCGTGGGGAACCCTCCCCTCGGCGACAAAATTATCCTCCAGTATCCAGTGGATCTTCTGAGAAGTGACTCGAGGCCACTTTACAGGCCCGGCTCCAAAGAGCCGACTGAGGCACACGGTGAGATGAGGAGCCTTTTATACCAGCAACATGGGTAATACCTTTGTCTAAACATGTTGATGATCCTGAGCAACTGCGTAGGGGCTCGGATGGGTGTAACTGCCGATGTGCGTAGACGCGTCGCTGTCGAGAATCTGCGTGGCGGTCGAGAACGGGCGCGGATGGCCGAATGACTCTCTCAAGGTTGGGGGATGGCCGTTTCGGCCTCAAAGGTGTGGCGGGCCGTCCCCCGAGTGCCTGAGTAGAGATGGCAACGGCCACTGTTCTAAGAGGCTTTCTGGTATTGAACCCATCGACCGCATAGCTGACAATCGCCAGAAGGGCAGTGGTGGTGGAGCGAAGCTTTCTAAACCCATGTTGATGTCGCTGTGCCTCATTCTGCTCTGCCAGGTCCCTTACGATTAGCTTTTCGGCTACTTTCGCGATCGTTGATGACAGGCTAATAGGGCGATAGCCCTTCGCCGTGCTTTGCGATTTGCCTGGCTTAGGCAGGGGTATCACATTGGCGGTCTTCCATGCTTGGGGTAGAGTGCAGGTTCGGAAAGAAGTGTTTATGATATCTGCGATCATCGGTAGAAGTTCCGTGGGAAGCTTCTTCAGGATGGCTGCTGAGATACCATCAGGTCCTAGAGCCTTCGAGTTCCGCATTTCGTTGATAGCCTTCTCCACTTGAGCAGGAGTAATGGCCTCAGTAGCGTTCATCAGCGGCAGACGGCTTAGTTCTCTTACCGTGACTCTGTTTAGTACGCCTCGCTTGGTACGTGTGATGAAAAAAATTGCCAAGAGCATATACGGCAGCCTTTCCTGATTTGAAGACGCTGTTATCGAACTCTATGGTAGAGTTCGAGGAGGGGCGGACTTGCCAGATATCTTCCTCAATACTTTCTACGCCGTTGTTCCATCGGCTTTAAAATTCAACCTTTCGGTGAACTTCTCCCAACTGTCTTTCTTGTGCTTGTCCAAATCCTTTTTATCTCTTCATCCAGCTTGGCCACCTCAGGATCCAAATGATTCTCAGCTCTCTTTTCATCCCTTGTTCTGATCTTCTGTTGAATCTCCCTGGTGACATTTGGGTAGAAACTTTTCACACGTCCTTCAGGTATGGTCGCTTTCGTAGCCTTCCGGATGGCGTCAGATATGTGACGCTCTTTCTGTTGCACATTGCCATTCCATGTATATCCAGCTGCCTACCGGAGCGCAACCTCTCTGAACAGGCCCCTGTCTGCAAGGCCTAAATTGAGATAAGAACGTTGACGAATACCAGTATAAGGGGCAAGAGAGTTTGAGAGATCAATATGGAGAAAGACGGGAAGGTGGTCGCTGGAAAGGGTTGTGGAAGTGTACCTTGTGCAAGCACTAGAAAGATTGGATGAAACGAGGCAGATGTCGGGGCTAGAAGTTCGGCCGTAGGCAGGGAGACGAGTAGGCTTATTATCGTTGAGGATAACCATATCACACTCCTCTGCCCATTGTTCGACGTTTTCCCCTCTGGCGTCGGACTCAAGCGCAGAACAGAACGTGTGAGCATTGAAATCACCTGCAAAGACAGCTGATGGGGAGAGAGAGCAGTCATGCAACTGCTTAAGAAGAGGTATGGGGTTGTAGGCGAGGCTTATGCCATTTCGTACCTAATTCTCCTCAAGAGATTGGACCCCCGCAGATTGTCAGCACACCATCTGTGGAATTTCCAGCCTAATCTGGGAAAAAATAGCCGTATAGCCGGGAATATTAGGGTGAGAGGAGGTGGTAGTGGGGGAGAGTTTGGTTTCGTGAACCATGATAACATCTGGATGGTGAGTACGAGCAAAGAGAGAGAGAGAACTCAGACAGTTTGGCACGAAGGCCATTGAGATTTGATTTGATTTGATTTGTTACACGGTAGAACCGTGTCAAAGACAACAGCAGAAATAAATACCCAAACGGCAATTAAGATACCCTTCTCACTTCTGCCATTGTTATGCATCTTTTTTTTACTTTAACAAAGAATCTCATTCACATACGTGTATATGTATGTTTCTTTATTTCCACAATAAAGTCGTTGAATGAATGAATAAAAAAGAGACTAAAAGCACTAAAATCAGTCGAACAACAATAAATGGATCAACTGACTATTAGGCATACACCGGCACCATGAAGAAAAGAGATCTTACAAACATTACTCCTGGGACAACAGATAACACTCAAGTGTCTTTTTGAATTCACTGAGTTTCCCCAATATCAAACCTGACCGGAGTAGTTTATTGAATTCAAACCCCGCTCTATTGACAAAGAAGTGCTGTCGTACGTTCCGCCTGGCCCCAATGAGGCCCAATTTCACTGGTGCTCCCCTAGTGGTTGATGGTCTAAGGTTGAACAGCCGGCTAGCCTTGATACCAGCACTCCCATGAATGATCTTATATGTATATACATAATTATCATATCAAACCTTCTCCTGCGCTCTAGAGTGGTTAGGCCCAGTTTGGCGTTTCTGGTGACATGACACACGTTGCGATTCGTCTGAAACCACGATTTCCGGAAGTAAACTCTACGTGTGAAAGTATTCTGGACTTTCTCCAGCGCATCGATAGATCCCTTTTTGTATGGATTGAAAACTACCGTACCATACTCCATAAGTGGACGTATGTACGTTTTATAGAACTCGGTCAGCACGTTTGCATTAGTAGTTGATAGTCCTCGAAACGCGCTGTGCATCATCCTATTAGCCGTGGACGCAACCTGGAGGCAGTGATCATCGAAATTAAGATCGTCCTTGATAAGAAAACCAAGGTCCTTAATCTCGCTGACCTCGCTCAACTGCAAACCGTCGATAGTATAGAAACCACTAACTCGCCTCTTACCAAGCTTCATCACTTTAGTCTTTTCGCTGGAAAGCTGCAATTTCCATTCATTCGACCATTTGGCTACATCATCAATCGCTCCAGCCGCGAAGCGGCTGGAGAGGTTTGGTTTTAGCTTTTTGCGAACGCTCCGAATCTTCCATTGTCAAAATAGGTTTATACAACTCAAAGTCATCAGCGAATGCCGAACAGCCGACATTGTTCAAGGATATAATCGAGGGAAGCTCATACGCTGCCGAGATGTCGTACGTTCGTGCCGTGGCAGTGTGGAGGAAAGAAGATCGCCTCCGTGCAAACCGACGTCAACCCCTCCGAGAAGAGGGTTTTTGTCATGGGAGAGGTGCTGGTCGGCCGCAGCTCTCCTGAGGATTTTATTACAAAGGGCCGGCGTTGAGAGGAATCCTGGTCCAGCGCAGAAGTACCTATGCGCCACGTGCGGCAAGGATGTCAACTGGAGACATACCAGCGTCCAGTGCTTCGGATGCCAAAGGTGGGTGCACTTCTCCTGTTCGGGCCTCAGTTCTGTGAGGCATCATGACTCATCCTTTTCGTTGTGTTCCATGCTCTGCCCCAGCAACTCTGATTCCTCAATTACCAACCGCCCCCTCTCCATTGTTCACATTAATCTCAACGGCCTTCGCAACAAGTTATCTGAACTCTCTCTATTCGCATCGTTCTCATTACCCGGATGTTATCATGGTTCAGGAAACCAAACTCTCTCCTTCTACCACTTACCCCTAGCCTAACATTCTGGGATACACCGCCTATCACATGCCAAGGTCTGCTCTTGGGGGCGGAGTGTCTACTTTCGTGCAATCTGCCATACCTTCTCATATTATCCCTAATACTCCTAAGGACGGTACTCTCGAGTACATTCCTCTCCACCTCCCCCTCAAAACCCCTTTATCTCTATTTAACATCTACATTCCTCCTATATCATCTTGTCCCCCTCTTATAATCCTATTCCCCTCCTTAAGCAGTTGTACGACTGCTCACTCTCCCCTTCGGCTGTCTCTTTGCGGGTGACTTCAATGCTCACACGTTCTGTTCCGCTCTTCTTCTTCTTCTTCTTTGCGGCCACAGAGAGGGGTTCTGTCATAGGTTCAGAAACTCGGCCACTAGCACTGGGTTCGTCCACAGATCCATTGTCGTCAATGTAGTCGGTCTCTTCGGGCAATTGAACAGGTGCGCAGTAGTATGCCCTTGACCACCGCAATCAGGACACTCGTCAGGTTTGCTGTTGTCAATCCTATGCAAGTATGACATAAGCATGGGGGAGTGTCCACAGCGTAACGATGCAAGGGTGCACCTGGCACGCCTGCCAAGTTCCATCTCTGTCTCGCTGACCTTTGGAGGTGCAACTCCCAGGATGGAGTTTGTGGCAACTCTGCTCAAGTGTTCCTTCACGAATCGGGTATGCTCCGCGCGCAAGAGACGGAGGCGTTCTTGTTGTGCTTCGGTCCATCTCTGCACATCTACTTTCGACGGAGCATCAGCGAAAGGCTTTCTGATACATCTCTCTCTCACCGGGTTTAGTACTCTTCGCGATGGATGACTCAGCTGCTTCACGATGTTAATGTACATTTGTTGCGCCTGGAGTTGGCAGTGGTCTCTAACTTGTAATATGCAAGCTTCGGCGTGTAAGTGCTCTATTGGAGAGCTTTTAGAACAGCCTGTCGCAATTCGCAGAGCACAATTTTGGACGCGCTGCAGCTTGGACCAAGAGGTTTCCGACACGATGTGCTGCCAGACTGGCGCAGCATACTCCAAGGCGGGTTGCACAATAGCCTTATACGTGGTCAGGATCGTTTCTTTGTTGCATCTCCAGGACGTTCCATCGAGAGCACGCAGGACGTTGAGTCTTGTTTTCACTGTGGCTTGCTTCTGCTCAGTGTTCTTATGAAACCTCAACGAAGGATCCAACACGAGTCCAAGTAATTTGGGGAATCGGGTGGCCTGCAATTGAGTTTCGTCCCATTTCACCACAGGATGGGCACTGTGCTCTGCATTATCAGTGGAAAAGACGGTGACGGACGATTTGGAGGCAGAGACTGTGAGCATTTTGCGATCGAAGAAACATTTCACCTCGATCAAGTAGTCATTGATCTTACTGGTGGCTACCTTAATGTCGCGATCTCGGCACAGAATAGTAATATCATCCGCGTATGCAACGACCTTGATATCTTGAGGGGGAACGGGCAGATCTTCTAGATATAAACTGAAAAGTGCAGGCGATAAAACTCCTCCTTGAGGGACACCAGCGGCGATGGGGATGCTATTGGAAACATGTCCCTGGAATAGCACATTTGCCCGACGTCCTTTAGTGAAGGCAGTTATCCACCGCTTCTGCCATGGCTTGATGGTAGACTTCAACAGACTCTCTGATAGTAGGCCTAGATTGACAGTGTCAAATGCCTTTGTTAAGTCGAGGGCCACACCAACAGTACGTTGGGGTTTGATGGCATTGAAGCCGTCCAGCACATAGCTCACAATTTCCAACAGGGCCGTAGTGGTCGAATGTAATTTACGGAAACCATGTTGGTGCTGTTGCTTGTTGTTGTGTTCGGCCAGCTCCTCCACAACCAGTTTTTCGGCAACTTTGGCAATGGGTGAGAGTAGACTGATCGGCAGGTACCCTTTAGCCGTGGATGATGATTTTCCCGTCTTCGGCAGTGGTATAACGCGAGCGACTTTCCAATTTTGGGGTAGAGTACATGCACGAAACGATGTGTTTATGACGTCAGCAATAAAGGGCAGTAGTTCACTGGGCAGTCTCTTCAGAACTGCAGGGCTCAAACCGCCTGGCCCTAATGCCTTCGAGTTGCTCATCTCCTTTATTACCTTCTCGACCTGTGCAGGCGTGACTGCATCATCTACATCCATGAGAGGCAACTTACAGAGTTCCCGTATAGTTATTCTATTCTGCTTCTCTCTTTTGGTTCTAGTGATGAAAAAAGTGCTTCCCAAGAGCATTTGCGGCCTCCTTCCCTGATTTGAAGACTCCACTTTCAAATTCAATCGTGGAATTGTCGGCGGAGGTGAACTTTCCGGAGATCCTTTTCAAGGCCTTCCACGTTGCTGCTGCATCATTTCTGAAGTTCATCTTCTCAGTGAACTTTTCCCAAGTTTTCCTTCTTGTGCCTGTCAAGGTCCTTCCTGATCTCATCATCCAGCGCAGCGATGTCTGGGTCAAGATGATCTGCGGCTCTCTTTGCGTCCCTTGTCCTTATCTTCTGCAATGTTTCCCTGGTGACATTAGGAAAGAAGGTCTTAACGCGGCCTTCAGGGATCGCAGCTATCATAGCCTTCAAGATAGCATCAGATAGGTGGCGCTCCTTCTGGTGTACATCGCCATTCCACGGATAATCAGCCGCTTGGCGGAGCGCAACCTCGCTGAACAGGCTCCAGTATGCAAGGCCTAAATTAAGATAAGAATGATGACGAACACCTGTATAGGGAGCAAGAGAGTTAGAGAGATCAATATCGACAAAGACAGGGATGTGATCGCTGGAAAGAGTTGTGGATGTCGACCAAGAACAAGCATCAGAGAGATTGGAAGACACGAAGGAGATGTCTGGGCTAGATGATCGGCCGTTGGCAGGGGAGACGAGTGGGCTGGCCATCGTTTAAGATAACCAGATCGCACTCCTCCGCCCATTCTTCGACGTCACTTCCTCTAGCATCAGAATCAAGCGACGAGCAGAACGTGTGCGCATTGAAGTCACCCGCAAAGACAATTGAGGGAGATAGAGAGCAGTCATACAGCTGCTTTAGAAGGGGATAGGATTGTATGTTGAGAGGACAAGAGGTAGAGGTAGGGAGGGATATATATATATATATATATATATATATATATATATATATATATATATATATATATATATATATATATATATATATATATATATATATATATATATATATATATATATATATATATATATATATATATATCCTTATACTTAAAGCAGTTATGTCCTGATGTGTGTGTGTGTGTGTGTATGTGTGTGCATGTGTCCTGCATATCTTAGGAACGGCCGATCAAAACTTGTATGAAATGGTACCAACATTTAGGTGGGTGCGACATTTATCGATTACCAAAAATCAGCCTGAGTCACCTCTTACGTGCCTCAGGGCAACTGAGTTTGTCCGTGGAGCGCACTTTTGGCCGTGGGTCATGATAACTTCTGCGAGTCGTCTAGCGATGCAAAATGCAGGGCGTCATAAAAGGAGTGCAGGACCCCAGTGAGGGTGTGCAAGAAGTCATAGAAAGTGTGCAGGACCCTAATCGGAGTGTGCAGGACGTCATAGAAAGTGCGCAGGCCCTAAGTAGGAATGTGCAGGACCCCAGCGGAAGTGTGCAGGACGTCATAGAAAGTGTGGAGGACCCCAGTGGGAGTGTGCAGGGCGTCATGGAAAGTGAGCAGGACCCCAGCGGAAGTGTGCAGGACGTCGTAGAAAGTGTGCAGGACCCCAGTGGGAGTAAGCACGACGTCATAGAAAGTGTGCAGGACCCCGGTGGAAGTGTGCAGGACATCATAGAAAATGTGCAGGTCTCCAGCGGGAGTGTGCAGGACGTCATTGAAAGTGTACAGGACCCCAAAAGGAAGTGTGCAGGACGTCATAGAAATTGTGCATGACCCCAGCGGGAGTGTGCAGGACATCGTAGAAAATGTGCAGGACCCCAGAGGAAGTGTGCAGGACGTCATAGAAAGTGTGCAGGACCCCGGTGGAAGTGCGCAGGACATCATAGAAAATGTGTGCAGGTCCCCAGCGGGAGTGTGCAGGACGTCATAGAAATTGTGCAGGACCCCAGCTGGAGTGTGCAGGACATAACAGAAAATGTGCAGGTCCTGAGTAGGAGTGCGCAGGACGTCATTGAATGTGTGCAGGACCCCAACGCGAGTGTGCAGCACGTCACAGATGGTGTGCAGGACCCAAATGGTAGGGTGCAGGACGTCATAGAGGGTGCGCAGGTCCCCAGTGGGAGTGTGCAGGGCGTCATAGAAAATGCACAGGTCACGAGTGGGAGTGTGCAGGTCATCAAAAGCTAGCAGGACCGCAGTGGGAGTGTGCAGGACGTTACCAAGAGTGAAGAATTTGAAAAAGGTTTTTTAAATTTTTAATGCTAAATCTTAACCTTTGTGGAGAAGAAAACAGATTAGAAAACATTAATTTTGAGAAGCGTGCGACGCGTTTCGAGATTGACGCAGAACTCCTGAGACATTTTCTTGCCAGTTTTAGGAAACAAGCAGCAGGTCCACTTCCGCACCTTCTCTGTTCGCCACTCCTGCAACCGCTCAGTCATTTCGATTCCCTAACTTCCAAAAACCAGTTTTTATATGTTGCAAGTCTGACCTTATCAAAATCTGCACCACAAAAACATAAGCAACCACCTACTAATTTCATTCATTGAGAACAAAGGGCATGACGTTGGTGAACTAGGGAAACATCATATAAAATGAGAATGCGTTTGTCCTTATCATGATAGAGACGGTAAGGCGAGATTAATAGCTTGTGAACTCTACAAATTGGAAGAAAGGGCAGTGGGTAGCGACGTACTCTGCCAATTCGAGACTTGATGCTTCGGCGAAAGCGGCCTTTATCACGCTTTGTTATCATAAGGCATCAAATTCACCTTTAGCGCCGTCATGAAAGCTTATCCGCGCAAAGGGTGAATTTGCTGAGCGGTTGGATATCAGTCAGCGCAAAGCGTGAAAATACCGCCTGCGCTAACATGTTAATGCATATCAGTTGTTGAGCGGCTGGATACCACTCAGCGCAAAGGGTGAAATTACCGCCGTTGCTGGCATCTCAGAAATTTCTAAACAAATGAAAACATCCCAGCGAAAACATGATAAAACGAATAATCACGTCTCAATGTGTTTACTATGAGCACCGCCGGTATAAAAACAGCCTTATCCCACCAGAGTCCTCATTTGGCATTCTGCTGCCGGCCCTGAAGGTGACTTCTGGGTCACTCTCCGGAGGCCAGCATATTTTTGGTTGCTGGGAGGATACAGTGGGTATCCTCCCGCCGGGGGGACGAGTTACGCCGGGGTCCGCAGAGGGTGGCTCCTCACCGCAGACCTCGGTGAAGATTACGCTCATGTTGCGGACAAGGGGGGGCTTCCTTGCTGTGGACCTTCAAATTCGTGAAAATTTCGGGGTAAATTCACCCATTTTTCGAGGTTAATTCACCTCATTTTCGGGGTAAATTGGACCCTCTCTCGCTGTCAGTTCGCACCATTTTCACGGGAAATTCACCTCATTCTCACCTCTCCTAGCGGCAAATTCACCCATACAGTCAATTTAGCGCGGCAAATTAAGACTTCATGCCGACTTGTACATGAGCATCAAGTCTCTTTTGCTGCGGCATCAAGTCTCAAATTGGCAGAGTAAGGGAAGGAAGTACAGAAGGGGTTGTGGATTTTGTGCCGGTAGCAACCGACGATTTACCGCTGGCTTCTTATGTTTTGCTTTATGATCCCACATTTTGATACCCCCACGGCCTGCTGTAAATGTACGGCACCCTGCTCTGCTCAGGAGAGTCCATACGTACAGCAAGTTTCGGGTAGACGGAAGTCAGTCACCAGCGTTCTAACAAACTAATCCGTTTCAGGTAATTGGCCCACGCAAAAGTTTCTGTGAGCGAAAACTTCGCTAGGTCTCGCTAGTATATATATATATATATATATATATATATATATATATATATATATATATATATATATATATATATATATATATATATATATATATATATATATATATATATATATATATATATATATATATATATATATATATATATATATATATATATATATATATATATATATATATATATATATATATATATATATATATATATATATAAGACCTGAGAAAAGCGTTTGACTCTGTTAACTTGGGACTGCTGTCCGAGAAACTGCTCAAGTCGTCGCTACCATCATGGTAGAAGCGATGGATTGCAGCTTTCACGAAAGTCCGCCGGGCTAAGGTTCTGTTCCAGAATCACGTATCCGATAGCATTCCAATAGCAGCCGGTGTTCCGCAAGGCGGAGTGTTGTCCCCTGCCCTATTTAGCCTGTATCTTGAGGACATCCCCGAGCCTCCCAATGATGTAAAGATTGTTATGTATGCCGACGACATCACCATCATGTGCCAGGACCGTGACCTGCAAATAGCCGCTAACAAGATCAGCGCCAATCTCGTCGAGTTGAAGCTCTTCCTCGATAAAATGATGCTCACAGTCTCTGCTGCAAAATCCTCTGTTTCAGTGTTCACAACAAACAGTACAAAGTCCACCCGCTGTTGGACGAGTTTTCGATGATGCACCTTCCTGGCTACCCTGCAGGTAGGCAGGAAGGCTCCCAGCTACCTGGCGGGCAGGCAGGAGGGTTCGCAGCCACCTAGCGGGTGGACGGAGAGGGGTGTGGCTGCCTGCTACGTCGATTTCAGGCGACAGAATATGATCGATATCACCCTGACAGGCAGTGCGGACACCTGTCCACCCGAACACTTGAGGACGGGCATGCTATGCCCGACGGAATGCATTATTAGCAGAGCTGAGAGACAGCAGATACCTACCCGGCGGTCTCCTCTCCGTCTCTGCAGGTGGCTACTCATGCCTGTCTCTGCTCTCACAGGTGGCGAAGAGGGGCCGCCACTATTAAAACTTCGACAGGGTAGGCGCAATAATGGTTGCCATACGACGGGTACGGGAAGGTTACGCCCCCTTCCTGCGCCCGTGGTTTCATGAATACGGCCACAGATGTCAAATGGGATGGTGACCTGTTGCCAGCAGCCAAATTCCCCAAGCTGCTTGGCCTTATTCTTGATCCGTCACTGAAGTTCCACAAAAACGCGGAACAGAAACAAACAGTCGTCAAGGCTAGGCTTAATATCTTGAGAGCTCTCGGAGGAACATCATGGGGAGGCAGCCGAGAGACAATATTGAGAATCTACAGAGCAATACTTTAGCCGGCTCTGGAATATGCGGCACCAGTGTGGCAGCACCTGGTGTCTGACAGCTCCTGGAATAAGCTGCAGCGTGTACAGAATGCTGCGCTTAGAATTGCTACCGGTTGTGCAAGGAGCTCCCCAATAGAACATCTTCACGCGGAGGCCTGCATATTGCCGGTCAAGGAGCATTGTGAACTCCAGGCACAGCAGATGTATATTAATGTTCTGAGACAGCCGAATCATCCAACAAAGAGAATCATGAAGCCCATAAGAGAGAGATCGATTAGGACGCCGTTCGCCGATGCTCCTTGTAAAGTTGATGCACAGAGATGGGCCGACTCCAACATGGAAAGGCTTCGTCTTCTGCGTGAGGAGCACACCCAGTTTGTTCGAGGATATCTAACGAAGGCGGCTGTGAACCCTATCTTAGGAGCAGTGCCGCCTCGGGTTTGCGAGTCCGAGTCTCAACTCGGCAGACGAGCCAGATGTGCTCTTGCCTCGTTGCGCTGTGGTCACTCTATACTGCTCATGTCTTACGTCAACAAGATCGACAGCAGCCGACCAGACGCATGCCCGGACTGTGGTGCTCCCGGACACGAAACGGCGCACTTGTTCATTTGCCCGAAGAGATCTACCTCCTTAACCACAATGGACTTTTGGACGAATCCTGTCAAGGCCGCCCAGTTCCTCAACCTATGACAAAAACCACTTCGAAGCTGCAGAAGAAGAAGAAGTTCATACGTATAAATATTAAAGAGAATTGGTGAAAGCACTCCCCCCCTGGGGAACACCACTAAGGACTGCAGAGGGAGAGGAGAACGTACTATTAAGCCTGACCCTGAAAGTTCTACCCGTGAGAAAAGCACGAATCCAAGCCACTATACGTGGATGGATACCCACTATTTCCAGTCTGCTTACTAATTTGCGATGAGAAACTTTGTCAAATGCGTTGGAAAAATCAAGGTAAATAACATCCACACCTATATCTTTGTCCAGCGCACGCGTCCAATCATCAAGTGACTGCAGCATAGCCGAAATTGTCGATTTACCCTTTTGAAAACCATGCTGGTGTTCCGAAATGATGGAGTGCTCCTCTAGATGAGCCATAATTCTTTTTTTATTACTTTTTCGAAAAGCCTTGCAAAGATAGACGTAATACTGATGGGCCGGTAATTGTTGGGATCAGAAAATGGCTTCTTCTTTGGTATAGGAGTAAAGGATGTACGCCATCTACTCGGAACATCTCCACGCATAAAACTCAGGTTAAAAATATGTGCAAGTGGGCTAACTATGATATCAATCACCTTTTTAATGAAACATAATGGTGTGTGATCCGGCGTGTCAGAAAACGAATTAGGCCATTTGGCTAGTAGCTCCGACAATTCCCCCGGGTGAAACCATACAGAGTCAGGCATGACAGGAAAAAGAGAAGGACTAACAAGTTCATCCAAGTCAGTATCCTCAAGGAAAGCCAGATTGATATGGACAATTGAGAGAGGACGGCTGGAAGCTGAAGAATTCGAGTTCGTAGAGGCAGAGCACAGAACACGACGATAAGAAGAGTTGTGATGCCTTACAGGACTGAGACCCGAACAGGAGAGATGCATCTACCTTTGGCATCCGAAGCACTGGACGCTTGTTTTCCTCCATGTGACATCCTTGCTGCAGGTGGCACATTGATACTTCTGAGTGGGTCATGGATTCCTCTCGACGCCAGCCCTCAGCAGCAGAATCCGCAGGAGAGCTGAGGCCGACCAGCATCTCTCCCATGGCAAAAACCCTCTTCGTGGAGGGGTTGATGTCGGTTTGCACGGATTTGATCTCGCTTCCTCCACACGGCCACGGCACGAACGTACGACATCTCGGCAGCCCGTTCTTCCTGTGGTCCAAAGTGTGTCTGTTGTCGCCCCCCCCCCTCGCCGCCTCTGCTGCTGCTCCTGGTTACATTAAATTGCTCTTGTGATGCTAGGCTAAAGTGTTACCCTTCTATCCTTCTGCAATAGGGACAGAGATGCCCTCTGTAGCTAATATTATTCTTCTGACAGATAGTCTGAGGGGAGGCTCGACATTGGTGGTCGAATGAACACCATGAAGAGATGGGGCCAGTATATACTGACAGAGTTAACACGATGAATGGAAGACTAGGGCAGCTTGTTTTGACAGTTAAATACGGCAACGTAGTCTTGAGGAGGACATTGTCGTTATCCTCTGTTTCTGAGGGAAGTTCATTTCCGTCGAGCGCGTGAATCTGCGTATGCTGCGTCTCATTCTCCTCTCAGTTACTCGCTGTCTCTACCCTCGCTCCGCACAAGCGCGCAAAGGAACAGAGTACATTTGATTCCGAATCAGAGGATATATCATCCAGGTGTACGAACTGCTTTTGTTGTTCACGCTCATGACCTCGATTAGAGTAGGATATAATTAACCTGTAAAGCATCGGTGCGATTAGCATTGAGCAGTTTTTGACGATAATGAGAGTCGTAGGGGTATGATATACTTCTGCAACACACGGTCGTGTAGCTGTGCGCAGCGGCAACCACCGCCTGTCGCGGAACTCCCGCCCTTCAAACCTGTTGCTGTCGCAGTGCGCTGCACAGCGACAGGCCGGGATCATACCTCTAGCGATGAGCGGCGCCACGCAACATTTTCCATCCATATCGATCGAAAATCGATGTGTCTGATGAGCGCTGTCGCTAGTCGCCGAGCTGTGCATATCTGCAAAGACAGTTATGGGGAGGACCGTAGGGGTCTGCAGAGTTACAGCGACTGGCGGGTGCCGCCCAGCGTCGGCCTAAGCACCGGCGACAACCATGCTTTCGATCATTAATATAACGGTGTCGCTCACCACTCGCATACCTAAACGCGAGGCTTTTTGTGACGTCAAAACACTCTGTGGGCCCCTTCGTCGCTTTTCGCGCTGCTTCGGTCGCTGCAGTCTTCTATTGTAACCGATATTGCATACCCAGCGCTGCGAGCAACACCACGACTTCAACTCTGTAGGCCCATTATGAACAATTCTAAATATAGGCGATAAATTCAGCGAGGGCCAGATCGTCGTCTTCATTGTTTGAATTGATGAAATTTTGTGTTCAGTTCGTCTTTTTTCAGAAAATGAGGAGCGTTTGCTCAATGCTCGGACGGCTCTCCCATCTTCGGAGAGCCCTTTCCCACCAGTCATCTTTGAGCGATGATATCGTTTTGAAAAGCTTTCTGCCATCCGAGAACTTTATGAAGAAGTTTGTCAAACGTCCTTCACATCGCAACAAATTTACCTCTCTTGTTTCTGAGCTTCAAGTGAGTTCAATTCCATTCCGCTCGGACTGTTTGTGAGAAGTCCCAGTCCAACGTGAATTTTGGGTGTGTGTTTGAGTCTTCTTATGTTGTTTTTTTTATGCCAAACCGGAATTTCATATAATCACTTTCAAAATCATCCATTTTGAGATGTTCCTGGAGATGTTTGGCAAGGACTCTCTCCCTACTTTCTCTGACTCGATCTGGTCTACTTATTTTGGGACATGGTCCGTAGAAGAGCGTTGCGGGTTTCTGAACGAGTTGAGAATTCGGCGTAAAAACCGAGAGTTCATCAGTGATGTAGGAGAAAAGGAGCAGGCAAGTAGATCACGTAAGTATCCAAGTTGCTCTCACAGTAGTTGGTACACTAGATTGAGTTCCCACATTCAGATTTCTGTGGTCAATCAGCGAAGGTACGATAACGGAGAAATGGTGTATGCGCCGGGATTCAACAACTGGATAGAGTTACGCGGTCAAACTTTTCGGGGTGCAGGATTATTTACTTCACTCACTTTCTATTATCTGTGTTTTTGCGACGGAACTTCGCACTCAACTAATCTACTCTCTCTTCAAGATCAACCGCGATTGTCTAAATTGTCGACGGGTGGTAAGGTTGTCGTGGAAATTTTAGCTCAAAAAAGAAAATTTAGTGTGGGATGCCGGAATTTCGATTCAAATACGAAACTTTGGAGAGGTGATCGTGGCTCCGTTGAGTTATTACCCAACGGGCCGTTTTACCTGCCTGCGTTTTCCAAGTTCGAACATCCGAGTACGTAAATGAAGACAAAAAAAAACGCTCACCGATTGGAAACATTCCTGATTCGTCAACGCTTGTACCTTGAGCATATGGACGCAGCGGCTTTCGAACTTTTCTAAGCAGTGCGGAAGACTGTACCCTGATGTGCCATTGTATCAAGGGTACAATTGTTCTCGAATAGGGGCTCTTATCTCCTTATTGGAGTCATTCCCAAACTTCGTATTAAGGGGGAGGCCCATGGCTTTCAAATCACATCTCATACTAAATGCGGAAGTATATAAACCCGAGCGTGGAAGTTCAGCTTCTGCACAGAAAATTGATTTTGAATGAGCTTATCTTTCATCATCATAGTAGGGTCAGAAAAAGTTCTGCAACAGTGAAACAGTTCGGCGAACGTTTTTATGTCGTTCACGATCTCCTCGACTTGCATTATTATTTCTCTAGTATTTGAGGACTTATTGACCGCATGTATGGAAGCCGATTGCTCTCCTTGCAACGTTGTGAAGAAGAGTTGCCGAAGATGATAATTGACTGCAGGTTTCTTCCTGAGTATAGCATGACAGTCCAATCTGCATTTGCTAGGTAAGCAAGAAAACATCGTTTCCAAACGTTTGTCCCTCGCAAACACGTGGTATTTCCAGCCAGATTCAAACACTTCACGACAGCAACTGGAATTCTCGTCGACCATTCAGTATTTCTCTAGCAAATTTTCGTCCTGATAGCAAACTCTCAGAGATTGTCAAAAGGTAAATTTTACATTATATCAAATTTCTAGGTTTGCGAAAAGATGCTCGATAGCGCGTGACACTTCATGAGTCTTATTCCGACTTTTTGGTTCAACTTTTTAAAACTGATTCAGCCGTCACGTTTTCCTTAGGGCGTCAGCTATTGCAGGAATCTTTTTTTTTTCAAATTCTCCAGCTCGTAATGGAGGTGGTTACTTCTGTATATCTTACTGACAGTAAGGGCCTGTACATTGCAGACGATTCCTCCTCGGTCATGCCGGGTCACGACCGCTCTTTTGCTAGTTTTGTGGGTAATCTGCGGCTTTAAATGGCGTTTCTAACTGGTTCAACTTAATCTTCCGAATTGTTTCATTGATACATATTCTAGGCCATAATAGATTGCATGATCCATTGGTTGCAAATCAATCTCAAACGTGAAGCTCTGCCGATAAGAGTTCCTTCGGTGTGCATGTCTTTTCCGCTATCTTCTCAACAACTCGAAACCATTAGCTCGTCGGAGGCTCCTTATTCGCCGACCTTTCACCTTCCCCCATGTTCTCTCAAGAGGGTCCAAGGACTCTCTTGAGAGAACATGGGGGAAGGTGGAAGGTCGGCGAATAAGGAGCCTTCTACGAGCTCCCCAAGTAGTAGCAAATATCTTCGATTTCGGTATGAAATTTACTCCTGCCGATCGCTTGCGTTTGCGCTCATATGTTGTGTATCCTCACCCACACTTTCTTGTTGTCTCTCCACTCGCTCCGCACACGCACGCAAAGGAACAAAGCTGCCGAGATGTCGTACGTTCGTGCCGTGGCAGTGTGAAGGAAAGAAGACCACCTCCGTGCAAACCGACGTCAATCCCTCCGCGGAGAGGGTTTTTGTCATGGGAGAGGTGCTGGCTGGCCGCAGCTCTCCTGAAGATCCTACTGCAAAGAGCCGGCGTCGAGAGGAATCCAGGACCCGCTCAGAAGAAGTACCCATGTGCCACATGCGACAGAGATGTCACTTGGAATGGAACCAGCGTCCAATGTTTTGGATGCCAAAGGTGGGTGCACTTCTCTTGTTCGGGTCTCAGTTCTGTGAGGCACCACGATTCTTCCTTTCGTTGTATTGTGTGCTCCGCCTCCAGTAACTCCAATTCCTCATCTACCAACCGCCCCCTCTCTATTGTACATATCAATCTCAACGGCCTTCGCGCCAAGCTTTCTGAATTATCTCTCTTTGCCCGTACTCATCACCCGGATGTTATCATGGTTCAGGAAACCAAACTCTCTCCCTCTGCTACCTCTCGACATCCAAACATCCCGGGCTATACTGCTTATCATACTCCTAGGTCATCTCAAGGAGGCGGAGTCTCTACTTTTGTTCTGTCCTCTCTTCCCTCTCACATTATTCCAAACACTCCAGTGGATGGCACTCTCGAGTACATCCCCATCCATCTACCTCTTAAAACACCACTTTCTCTTTTTAATATATATATATATCCCTCCTTCTACCTCTTGTCCCTCAACATACAATCCTATCCCCCTTCTCAAGCAGCTGTATGACTGCTCTCTATCTCCCTCAATGGTCTTTGCGGGTGACTTCAATGCTCACACGTTCTGCTCGTCGCTCGATTCTGATGCTAGAGGAAATGACGTCGAAGAATGGGCGGATGAGGGGGACCTGGTTATCCTAAACGATGATCAGCCCACTCGTCTCCCTGCCAACGGCCGATCTTCCAGCCCAGACATCTCCCTCGTCTCTTCCAATCTCTCTAATGCTTGTTTTTGGTCGACATCCACAACTCTTTCCAGTGATCACATCCCTGTCTTTGTCGATATTGATCTCTCTAATTCTCTTGCTCCCTATACAGGTGTTCATCATCGTTCTTATCTTAATTTAGGCCTTTCAGACTGGAGCCTGTTCAGGGAGGTTGCGCTCCGCCAAGCGGCTGATTATCCGTGGAATGGCGACGTACACCAGAAGGAGCGCCACCTATCTGATGCTATCCTTAAAGGCAGTGTCCACGATAAAAACCATGTCTGTTTTTTTTGTGGAGATCGACAGATGCAGGGCCTAGTGCAACGTTGAAAAAACTAAGAAAAATGAGCTTGGAACGGTCCCCTAAGGGCCCAAAGTTGGACACCCGTCAGCTCGTCACCCCCAGATGCACTTTCCACGCCCACCGACGTGAACAAATGAAAGCGCGAGATCGTGAGATGAGCGACGATTTCCAGTCATTAGCCCCGTTCTTCCCTCCATTCTCAAGTTCTCTCCTTACTCAGGTCAGCTCGCATACATCGGCTGCAAAAGACGGAAGTTACAAGCCTCGGACAACTCGTCCACCATGTTTCCTTAGCTCAATTTTTGAGGGACCATAACTCCGTTCCTAGAAGGTCTTGTACGATTCCAAAAACATCATTCGAATCAGCATGGGACCGTCTTCAAGATAGGCGAGAAAGCAGAAAAACGATTCTTATCGTCAACACTGCCTTTAAGGCTATGAAAGCTGCGATTCCCGAAGGTCGCGTCAAGACCTTCTTTCCCAATGTCACCAGGGAAACACTGCGCAGAAGATAAGGACAGGGGACGCAAAGAGAGCTGCAGATCATCGTGACCCAGACATCGCTGAGCTGGGTAACGAGATCAGGAGAGACCTTGACCGTCACAAGAAGGAATCTTGGGAAAAATTCACTGAGAAGATGAACTTCAGGAGTGATGCTGCAGCAACGTGGAAGGCTTTGAAAAGGATCTGAAGCTTGGCAAAAGGCGATTTAGTACCTTCTATATTATTGACGGTATGCAGTTGAGCGAGGTCAGCGAGATTAAGGACCTTGGTTTTCTTGTCAAGACTGATCTTAATTTCGATGATCACTGCCTCCAAGTCGCCTCCATGGCGAACAGAATGATGCACAGCGTGTTCAGGGCACTTTCAACTACCAATGCAAATGTCCTGACTGAGGTGTATAAAACGTACATACGTCCACTTATGGAGTATGGTACGGTGGTCTTTAATCCATACAGAAAGGGATCCACTGATGCGCTGGAGAAAGTCCAGGATACTTTTACACGTAGAGTTTTCTTCAGAACATCATGGTATTTGACTAATCGCAACGTATGTCATGTCACCAGGAACGCTAAATTGGGCCTAACCACTTTTGAGCACAGGAGAAGAAGATTTGATATGATAATGATGTATAAAATCATTCATGGGAGTGCTGGTATCAAGGCTAGCCGGCTGTTCAACCTAAGACCATCAAACACTAGGGGAGCGTCGATGAAATTGGGCCTCGTTGGGGCCAGGCGGAACGTAAGACAGCACTTTTTTGTCAATAGGGCGGGATCTGAATTCAACAAATTATTCGGTCAGGTTTGGTAGTTGGAAAATTTACTGAATTCAAAAAGGCGCTTGAGAGTTATCTGCTATCCCAAGAGCGATGTCTGTAGGATCTCATTCCTCATGGTGCCAGTGTATGCCTAATAGTCAGTTCATCTATTTGCTTCATTATTGTCCGACAATCTTTAGTCTCTTTAATTGCCGCTTAGGTGTTTCTTTTCGTTGTTTGTCTTTGACACGGTTCTGCCGTGTAATAAATCAAATCTCCGGAAAGTTCACCTCCGCCAGCAATTCCACGATTGAATTTGAAGGTGGAGTCTTCAAGTCAGGGAAGGAGGCCGCAAATGCTCTTGGGAAGCATTTTTTCATCACTAGAACCAAAAGAGAGAAGCAGAATAGAATAACTGTACGGGAACTCTGTAAATTGCCACTCATGGCTGAAGATGATGCAGTCACGCCCGCTCAGGTCGAGAAGGTGATCAAGGAAATGAGTAACTCGAAGGCAGTAGGGCCAGATGGTTTGAGCCCAGCAGTCCTGAAGAGACTGCCCAGTGAACTACTGCCCCTTATTGCTGACGTCATAAACACATCGTTTCGTGCATGTACTCTACCCCAAAATTGGAAAGTCGCTCGCGTTATACCACTGCCGAAGACGGGAAAATCATCATCCACGGCTAAAGGGTACCTGCCGATCAGTCTACTCTCACCCATTGCCAAAGTTGCCGAAAAACTGGTTGTGGAGGAGCTGGCCGAACACAACAACAAGCAACAGCATCAGCATGGTTTCCGTAAATTACACTCCACCACTACGGCCTTGTTGGAAATTGTGAGTTATGTTCTGGACGGTTTCAATGCCATGAAACCCCAACGTACTGTTGGTGTGGCCCTCAACTTAACAAAGGCATTTGACACTGTCAATCTTGGCCTACTATCAGAGAGTCTGTTGAAGTCTACCATTAAGCCATGGCAGAAGCGGTGGATATCTGCCTTCACTAAAGGACGTCGGGCAAATGTGCTATTCCAGGGACATGTTCCCAATAGCATCCCCATCGCCGCTGGTGTCCCTCAATGAGGAGTTTTATCGCCTGCACTTTTCAGTTTATATCTAGAAGATCTTCAGGACATCGTGGTTTCAGACTGATGGTAACGTGTGCCATGTCACCAGGAACGCCAAACTGGGCCTAACCACTCTAGAGCGCAGGAGAAGAAGGTTTGATATGATAATTATGTATATATAAGATCATTCATGGGAGTGCTGGTATCAAGGCTAGCCGGCTGTTCAACCTTAGACCATCAACCACTAGGGGAGCACCAGTGAAGTTGGGCCTCATTGGGGCCAGGCGGAACGTACGACAGCACTTCTTTGTCAATAGAGCGGGATTTGAATTCAATAAACTACTCCGGTCAGGTTTGATATTGGGGAACTCAGTGAATTCAAAAAGACATTTGAGTGTTATCTGTTGTCCCAGGAGTAATGTTTGTAAGATCTCTTTTCTTCATAGTGCCGGTGTATGCCTATTAGTCAGTTGATCCATTTATTATTGTTCGACTGACTTTAGTGCGTTTAGTCTCTTAATTGCCGTTTGGGTATTCATTTCTGTTGTTGTCTCTGACACGGTTCTACCGTGTAATAAATCAAATCAAATCTGCCCGTTCCCCCTCAAGACATCAACGTCGTTGCATACGCGAATGATATTACTATTCTGTGCCGAGATCGCGATATTAAGGTAGCCGCCAGTAAGAACTTGATCGAGTTGAAATGTTTCTTCGATCGCAAAATGCTCACAGTCTCTGCCTCCAAATCTTCCGTCACCGTCTTTTCCACTGATAATGCGGAGCACAGTGCCCATCCTATGGTGAAATGGGACGAAACTCAATTGCAGGCCACCCAATTCCCCAAGCTATTCGGACTCGTGTTGGATCCCTCGTTGAAGTTTCATAAGAACACTGAGCAGAAGCAAGCCACTGTGGAAACAAGACTCAACGTCCTACGTGCTCTCGGTGGAACGTCCTGGGGTGCAGTAAAGAAACTATCCTGACCACGTATTAGGCTATTGTGCAACCCGCCTTGGAGTATGCTGCGCCAGTCTGGCAGCACATCGTGTCGGACACCTCTTGGTCCAAGCTGCAGCGCGTCCAAAATTGTGCTCTGCGAATTGCTACTGGCTGTTCTAAAAGCTCTCCAATAGAGCACTTACACGCCGAAGCTCGCATGTTGCCTGTTAAAGACCACTGCCAACTCCAAGCGCAACAAAGGTACATTAACATCGCGAAGCGGCCGAATCATCCATCGCGAAGAGTACTAAACCCGGTGAGAGAGAGATGTATCAGAAAGCCTTTCGCCGATGCTCCGTCGAAAGTAGTTGTGCAGAGATGGACCGATGCACAACAAGAACGCGTGCACTCTTGCATCGTTACGCTGTGGACACTCCCCCATGCTCATGTCATATTTGCATACTCAGGCAAACTGGGGCGTCGACAACAGGTTGATAAGTTGTCATCTCATAAACCGCTCCCTGTTGACAAGTCAAATCGCGCGTATTGTCAGCCTGAGACCTGCCCGTTGCCCAGCGACGTCCGCCTGTTGTCGGGCTGTTGACAACTCGATGTGTCGCGTTTAGCGGCCTATTTAAAAGCAGTTCACATACTACAGGACTGTTTCATCTAGCTTAGTTACTACTTTTTACCGACACGCGTCGCGGTCGGCACACCGGCACGCGTCGCGGTCGGCACTCCAACACGCGTCGCGGTCGGCACTCCGACACGCGTCGCGGTCGGCACTCCGACACGCGTCGCGGTCGGCACTCCGACACGCGTCGCGGTCGGCATACCGACACGCGTCGCGGTCGGCACTCCGACACGCGCCGCGGTCGGCACTCCGACACGCGTCGCGGTTGGCACACCGATACGCGTCGCGGTCGGCACTCCGACACGCGTCGCGGTCGGCATACCGACGCGCGTCGCGGCTGGGTCGCCCAGCCTCCACTGGGGTCACCACAAGATAGACAGGACCTCCAGATGCTGGGCGGGGCCAATGTACCGCAAACTTGGGTAATTGAACCGGCTGCGCTTTCATCATTCACAGCATGCCTGAAAAATGCGTCGTATACTTCCCTTGTATCTAGAGCGTTAGCTGTGCAACAGCTCGACATCGACGAGATCATAACTCGCGGCCTTAATTGCTGTGCAACAGCTCGACATCGACCAGAGCATAACTCGCGGCCACGACCCCGCCGAATATCGGCGCGTTGGCCAGCGGTGACTCATGGTGGGCGGATCAACCTGTTGTCGACGCCCCAGTTTGCCAGAGTAGGATTGATAACAGCAAACCTGACGAGTGCCGTGATTGCGGTAGTCAAGGGCATACTACTGCGCACCTGTTCAATCTCAGACATTCGTTCGCGTCTTGCCTCCAGAAAAGACCCGTTTCGCCCAGTGACTCGGAGGCAAGTAGTGTAAAACGGGCGGCACTTCTGGCCCGCCTACAGAAAAAAGGCGCCCCACTTGGGAAAAAAGGCGCCCTCGAGTCCGAAAAAAGTGGGGCGTTTCACGCGCCCGACCTCGCGCCTCATGCAGAACCCAGCCTCGCCCTACTTTTTTCGTACATTGCTACATGATTCTTCGTACATTCCTCGGATATCCTTCTTACAAATACCCTATATTTTGCAAACATTCCTCCACGATTTTTCCCATATTTTTCGGACAAAACCTCTTCAGTATAAAGGTAGTCAGGAATACAGGGCAAGGTTACTCCCTCCGTCGGCCAATCCTGGTGGTCTCCACCACCTGAGACGCTGATGATTGCGGACGCAAGGATAACACCGCCTCTATTCCCATCTATCCTGTTTCGTCTCTTTTTTACTCGATTTTCTTGTCAATTTCCACTTTTTATTGTAGCTTTACCACTCTTTTTCACTCATAAAGCGTAATGTTCAATAATCATTTATTGTTAACAACAATACATCTTCCGACGGAATTCTATAGCATTAGTAACACAAGTGACATAAAATATACCCTCTTTCATAACTAAATGCAATTTCATATCATTATTTCTACCCGTTCTCAACCCTAATATGCACCCATTTCTCAAACCCTGAGTTTCATCCGAATCTCATCTTGTAGCAAGCAACAGTTTTTTTCAATTCCACTAAAAATCGTAACTATAAGTTCCAGGGTGGTTTCGACGATCGGCAGCGATAGGGCGTAGTGGTCCAAGACGCAGTCTTCATAGTTTCCTGTCGACTCCAAGGCCCGTTCCGCAGACAAACCCCAGTATCTCATCGGTCAACGCAGAAGGATTACGGTAATTGCGTAAGGTGTACACGGAGTGTGCGACCTTTCTCTGCATCCCTGCCCGCAGCGGCCGTGCGAGAGCGCAGACATGGTGGCGGCTATTCGGTTGCATTGACTGGTCTCTGCAGAACATTCAATGGAAATCCACGACTGATTCATCGAAAACATCCTCATAGATAGCGATAAATCATGATTACACGCAGTTGTTGACGTATGATCTCATCAAGTCATGGAAATTCCCTATATTTCAGGTATTACCGCAGCTTTTTATGATTTTTCGGCAAGAAAACGAAGGAATTTAAGTTGTAATAGTTCTCTAGTGTTTTTCACGCTCATGCATTAACTTCAGTGGTAAACTAGGCTGTACGGGCAACAATTAGCAATAAAAGATGAGATCGTGCGAGATTTTCTTCAAAAAGCTAGACGGAAAGGCGAACAAATACCCTGCAAAATGAGCGAGTTTGCAGTGCGCCGGCTCGATCCGAAAGGCAGATCACAGTTAGAGCAAAGAAAATGGATAACTGCTCACATTGCTAGGGAAATATGAAAAATGAGGAACAACTCTTCATATTCGCATGTTTCTCACTGTGGGGAGGAATCTCACCGCTCAGCCATGCTTAGAATCGCCATTTTTAGTGATTGCTAAGAAAATTAGTTTCCCCACGCAATTCATCAAGTTGAGACCAAACGTCCACATCTCGTTTTTTTTCTTCGGAGGCAGTTTTGACTTTGACAAACGCCACTTTTGTGTTGACTGGCAGGGTCGAGCAGAACTGGATAGCTTGCCGATGAAAGGTGGCAAGCTATCCGGAACGGTCGTGAGAAATGAAAGGGAGAAATGAAAATTTGGAGTGGGATAAAATTTTTTTGGTATGAAAAAAAATTTTATGAGTAGTTTGTCTTTAATAAATAAATGTTCGTACAGAGGAAGGGCTCGATTAAGGAAACATTTCTGCTGAAATTCGTAAATGGTGAATGTTTTTTTATTCAGAAAAACTTTCAAATTGGGATTATTTTATAGAATCTTTCAAATTGAAAATAGGATTCAGCAAGCTCTGCCGTTATCAAAAAACAACAAAAAAATGGCTCAGCAATTTTCGCCTGTAAGATAAAAAATTCACGCATTAAAGGGCGATCGTATTTTATTTAATTTTCTCCAAAAAAAAAGTTCTAGAACGGTCGTAACTCCTCCAAGGATTGCCAGAAGGCTCCCGGGCCCTGCACAGTGGTGGTTTTCAACCCTGCACAGTGGTGGTCTGATTCTTCCGAAAAACTCGTGTACGGCTAAAATCTGACATGAAAAGCCTACACACTATACTTTTACATTTTAAGATTTTTTCCAATATTCGACTTTTCGAATAATTTGGAATGTCGCCTTTTTCGAATATTCGACTTTTCGAATAATTTGAAGTCGACTCTTGCAATCGAATGATTTTTCGAATCATTCGATTGGGTCAAAGTATACTACACACCACTGAAAGGCAGTGGTAGCGATAAATTATGACGGTCTTCTTTTCCTCTCTAGACCCTTTTGTGGGTTCAGGGTAGTAGGGCCTATAAGAAAAAATCGCAAAACCACTGTTTCGGGCCAAATTTCAAGCCTGAACTTCCCTGTCTTTTGATGGTGGACGAGCCCACTCGGCATCGATGATCTCTAATATCAAGAACATCAGCTGGCGTGAAATTGAATTTCAACATATTTATCCACTCATTCCCTTCCCCTGTACGAACATTTATTTATTAAAGACAAGCTACTCATAAAATTTTTTTTCATACCAAAAAAATTTTATCCCACTCCAAATTTTCATTTTTCCCTTTCATTTCACGATTCCTCCTGGATAGCTTGCCACCTTTCATCGGCAAGCTATCCAGTTCTGCTCGACCCTGCCAGTCAACACAAAAAGTAGTGTTTGTCAAAGTCAAAACTGCCTCCGAAGTTAAAAAAAAACGAGATGTGGACGTTTGGTCTCATTTCGGTATGAATACGTGGAGGAAACTAATTTTCTTAGCAATCACTAAAAATGGCGATTCTAAGCATAGCTGAGCGGTGAAATTCCTCCCCCCAACAGTGAGAAACATGCGAATATGAAGAGTTGTTCCTCATTTTTCATCTTTCCCTAGTATGTGAGCAGTTATCCATTTTTCTTTGCTCTAACTGTGATCTACCTTTCGGATCGAGCCTGGCGCACTGCAAAAACTCGCTCATTTTGCAGGTATTTGTTTCGCCTTTCTCGTCTAGCTTTTTGAAGAAAATCTCGCACGATCTCATCTTTTATTGCTAATTGTTGCCCGTACAGCCTAGTTTACCACTGAAGTTAATGCATGAGCGTGAAAAACACTAGACAACTATTACAACTTGAACTCTTCGTTTTCTTGCCGAAAAATCATAAAAAGCTGCGCTAATACCTGAAATATAGGGAATTTCCATGACTTGATGAGATCATACGTCAACAACTGCGTGTAATCATGATTTATCGTTATCTATGAGGATGTTTTCGATGAATCAGTCGTGATTTCCATTGAATGTTCTGCAGAGACCAGTCAATGCAACCGAATAGCCGCCACCATGTCTGCGCTCTCGCACGGCCGCTGCGGGCAGGGATGCAGAGAAAGGTCGCACACTCCGTGTACACCTTACGCAATTACCGTAATCCTTCTGCGTTGACCGATGAGATACTGGGGTTTGTGTTCCGCAGTGTATTCCACTCCCTTTTTTTTCTGAAAGAAAAACTAAGGAATCGACTACATACTGCATCGCTGTGGGTAGTATACTAGACGAGAGGGTCAATCAGATAAAAGACAAAAATAAATTGAACCCCTGGTTGTTAACGCTAACGATTGAAAAATTTCTACACTTTTCACAGAAACACTGATTGAAATTCGTATTATTCCTCCCTCGTTCCCGAAATGGAGAGAACCCCACTGGGGTCAACTCTTATTATCAGGAGTACTTGCAGCATTCACTGAATACATGCATTATTACGCTTTTTTGTGGTAATACAGTACTAACCGACGACGGGGAATCGATTTGTGTGAAGCGAATGAGGAAAAGTTCGTCCTACCGAGTTTTATTCTTGATTGTTCTCGGAGATTCAATCCTGCAGATTTTCACTGAGCTCAGACTGTGAAAGCGCCGAAATAGCCTTTTCCACATAATTTCAGTCGATTTCCTGTCGGCAAAAAACGCAACACATTTTTATTGCAAAAGCGAATGCATGAGCGGCCCTTTGCTCGAGGGTTCTTTTCGACCGTACGCCTACTTTAATCTAGCGAATACGATTGTTTGTGCCTTTCTCTTTTCGGCTTTCTGCTGTTGCCAGACTGAAACGACTACGGCGCATGTTCTAAGCGTGGTGAGAATTTGCAGAACTCAATTTCCGGGGCTATAAAAAATTAAAGCTAGGTGGGCGAATTTCACGAAAAGTACGGAAAAAACACCGGCATATACGAAAAAATCGGTACGAAAAGGTTACCGGCAAAATAGAGACGCTGCTGATCAGGTGGGATTTCCTCCTTGTCCTAAATTTTCGCTTTCACAGTTTTGATGTTGTCCGAGTACTCCACAGCAAGAGTGATGGACTTTTCGGTGGGTCTTCACTGACGATTTGCATCACTGGAACGACTTTTGAGTTGGAAATAAATTAAAGGCAGTATTCGCGATCAGATATGCTTGTCGTCTTTTTCTCTCTAAACCCTTTTCTGGGTCTCGAGTAGTAGGACCTATAAGAAAAAATCGCGAAAAATCGCTGTTTTGGGTCAAATTTAAAGCCTGAATTTTCTTGTCTTTTGATGGTGGACGAGTGCACTCCACATCATCGGCATCGATGACCTCTTATATGAAGAACATCAGCTGGCTTGAAAATAAATTTCGATGAATGAACCTTCGGATTTATGTACACATCTAGTCAAAAACATTGACTGGAGTGCTATCTTTCATTGCTCAACTGGTTTTATTAGGTAAATTTGCATTTATTTCTTCCTCTGAATGTCCATGATTTTTGACTGCTCGGCATGAGACGGCGATCTTTTTCGTCATCGCTGTGCACGTGTGCACGAACTGGCTTCTTTGGGCCCTAGAAACTCTAATTCTAGCCCGTTTTTCACCTCGCGACCTTCATAGTGTTTCAGCTGTTTTTGATCTAAGCTGATTTTTGTGATTTTTTCAATAACGTTTGTCATCGTGACCACTGCCTTTAAATGCACAGTCCAACCTCAGGGATAAAATTTGATATTTTAGTCCACCCACCGTGTATAGCAACCCTGCCAGGCGGCGAGATCTCAATTCGATCAAATAAGTGTGAAACTACAGGGAAAAAGTCGGCCCCGCCCCCAGTACCCTAAAGGCATAATCAAGCGTTCCGCCTCGGATAGGGAACCAAATTCTTTGCAAACGGAAAAATTGGTTTGTGTAGCAATGCTCAAAGGCAAGATGTACAATAGCAGAGCTCTTGGTTCCCTTTCCGGGGCGGTATGCGCGGTTAGGCTTTTGGTGTAAAGTGGGCGGGGCCGACTTTTTCCCTGAAGTTTCTCACTTATTTGATCGAATTGAGATCTCGCGCTTGGCACGGTTGCTATACACGGCGGCTGGAATATAATATCAAAAATTACCCCTGAGCTTGGACTGTGGCTTTAAGTGAGAGACAAATTAATCAAACGAGGAAGAACTGTGAAAAATTTAGGTAATTTAGGAAAGTTGGCTTAGAAACGAATATATGACAATGACCCCTTTTTGCCGAAATGGTGAAAAAAGTTGAGAAAAACTCGCCAGAAGTACAGGAAAATCAGTACTCTCATTCCGCCTCATTAATTCTGATTGGAACTGTTTATTGTGGCAATAAAATCTTTTGTGGTCTCGCCCTTTGAAATTCTCTACACTCTCATGCTACGTTCGTTCCTTCGGACCCTTACTGAGGCCTCTTTCAGAGTGCGATCGCTGATCGCCGCGATGACATGTCTCGAATACAGATCGACGTGCGACGCCACCTCGATCGATGTTGTTGTTGTTGTTGCCCATCTTCCACCATATACACTGATCCTGGATCCAACTTCCGGCACGTAGACGACATAATCGAAGCAGATTGGGATCAGGGATGAGCGGAACAAAAATATGAAATTTCGGAAATCGGTTTTCGGGTTTCGGAACTAAAACTTTTTTATCGGGTTTCGGAAATCGCTCGCGGAACGCCTGAAAATGCGCGGAAATGCGGGTTTCGGAACGCGAAACGCGGAAAAACTCAGAAAATATCTGATATTTTCTTCCTCCCTGATAACCCGATATTTTCGCATTCCGCAGCGTTTTTTGCGGTTTTCGGAATGTGGAACGCGGAATGCCAAAAATGCGCGAAACTGCGGGTTTCGGAACGCGAAACGCGAAACTCCGCTCATCCCTGATTGGGATCCTTTTTTTTTGGAGGATCCCGGGATGGGGTGTTATTCAACCCTCTTTTTTTTCTTTTTTTTCAATTTTTTTTGCCTTTTTTTATTCATTTTTTTAGCTTTTATTTTATTTTATTTTTTTAGCTTTTATTTTTTTTTAGTTTTTTTTTTCTTTTTTCATACTTATATGATCAAAGTGAACAGTCAATGAATTATCAAAGTGGCAGGAAATTGACGACTTCCACTGGTTTGAGCCAGAGATCTTCGATTGTAAGGTGCGTTGGCTTTCCAGAGCATGAGAACATGTGAGGTACTGTGTGTTCCTCGAGCCCACAGTCAGGGCAAAGTGGGTTATCGGCTGCTCCTATCTTATGCAGATACCATTGCGACTTCGAGTAGAAACCACTCCGGAGCTGGGAAAGCGCTGCCCGATTTGATCTTGGTAAAGTCTCCTCCTCCTTCGCAATCTTCGGCGGCGGTCCACCTAGCAGGGGAGAATTCATAGTACCCAAGAACTCTTTTACAAACTCCTTGTGAACTTCTTACCGAATGCTCTCTGCAGTACCAGGTCTTACCGACATTGGCTTGACAGTTCTGACATGCTTCCTGATCTGTCTAGGCGGTTCCGGCTTCTTCATCATGTCGTGCGATGGGTGTTCAGGGTCCATTGTCGCAACCGTACGATATTGACCAGTCAGCATCTCATTATGAGCTTGGACTGGCATGATTCCCGTCTCGTTACTCAGGTGTGTGGTGCTCGCCATCGCCAGGCTTCCCGTCGCGGTCCTCAAGGCTGCATTTTGACACGCTTGTAACCGGTCCCAGTGAGACGGTGCAATGAGCGGGCTCCAGGCTGGAGCAGCGTATGACATCACGGATTGTCCGATGACACGGTAGGTCAATGTGAGCAGCTCTTTGTTTTGTCCCCAGTTCCTTCCTGCCAACGCTTTCAAGAGGTTTGCTCGTTTAGCCGTCTTCTTACGAACAGCTTCCGCATGTAGTCGTCCCGTCATCATAGTATCGAAATGATAGCCGAGAATCGTCGGATTTCTTTCGTGCGTGATTTGCGTCCCATTTATGAACACTTTCGGCACGTATCTCGCTTGAGCAGGATGTGTTGTAAGAAGAGAGACAGTGGTCTTCTGGAGCGACAGTTGAAGATGTAGATCTTCCAGGGCCTTTGTTAGCATCGGAAGATAGTCGTTCAGGCGTTTTTCGCAGGTTTCCACATCTGGATGTGATGCAACCAAAGTTAGGTCATCCGCATATCCGATTAGGCGTGTTTCTGGTGGTGGCGCCGGGAGTTCTGCGATGTAGAAAGAAAACAGGAGCGGAGAGAGAACCGCACCTTGCGGTACCCCGGAGCGCACCAATCTTATGTTAGACATCTGGCCTCTAAACTCCGTTCGTATTGTTCTGCCCTTCAAGTAGCTGGAGATCCAGCGGGCTAAACCTCTCGGCAGGGACGACTCCGCAAGCTTTTGACAAAGCATGGAGATAACGACAGTGTCATAGGCTTTCTTCAAGTCGAGTGCAACCATAATTGAGCGGCTAGGCGGTCTCTTCTCGTTTAACCCATCTGTAATGAATCCGGTGAGTTCGACCAACGCTGAGGTGGTAGAGAAGCCTTTCCGAATACCATTCTGCCATCCAGGGATTTGCAAAACCTCGATCGGAACCTCGATCGATGCTCATGTTTATCATCCCATCGTTTCGCTCGGCGATCGAACTCTGAAAGAGGCCTAATACTATTTTGCCTAATTTTCTTCCCTTTTCGCCTATCTCCATTTCTCATCAGTGATAACCACCGGGAACCGGTCCATACGACTGGAAAACTAGTCCAGACCGGGAAGTAATCTCCTTGATGCAAGGACTTTAGGTGCGTTTTTCGCCGTTTCTCCGTGATTATGGTAATACACGGTGGCCAACGCATTTTTTCGAGTCGGAAATTCGCGGAAGAAAATCATTGTGAAAACTGCCTTTAGGTTATTGCCCTTACTTTCGCACGCTCACTGACAAACTTGGGAAACAGTAATTTATAATTTTAACCTTTTAAAGTGGTTTCTACAGAAAACAATTAATTCATACTGGAAATGATAAGGAACCACGTGCGGAAAGTTCAGTGGTAGTTTCAAACTCGTACAAGGCTATGTTTAGAAAATGATTACAGGAAAATCGAATTGATTTATGAGAAAAAACACTGAAATACAAACTAAAGACAAGAATTCGAAGGAACGAACAACGAGAAATGAGAAGGGAGACGCGATATTGATCGCACAATGCCGATGTCAGAGGCAAGTCGCGATCTTCTTCGCCTTTACCCGACTTTTTTCAGAGTCGCCCTCAGGCCACGCCCCAAAATTGCCGGACTCGATATCGGAATTTTCTCGCGCTCGCTAGAAATGGGGCGTAACCGAGCACGCCCTCAGAGGCAAGACGCGAACGAATGTCTGAGATTGCCCGAAGAGACCGACTACATTAACGACAATGGATCTGTGGACGAACCCTACACTAGTGGCCGAGTTTCTGAACCTATGACAGAACCCTCTCTGTGGCTGCAAAGAAGAAGAGAAGGAACAAAGTAAATTTGGCTGTGAAATAGAGGATATATTCATATATAGGCAAGGTGTTAATAAGTAAATCTTTTCCGATTCTTCTGGAATGAAATGGATCTCACCTTCCCGGTATTCATATTGACAAGATGATCATGGGGCTTCCCCGGGGGCCTCCTAAACAAGCAGCAGCGACCGTTTATCCATATCGTTTATCAAGCTGAATACGCATGAAGTTGGTACGCTGATGCATGATAAAACCTGTAGAACACATCTATTGGCAAAACAGTGTGGTGGAATACGTGTGGATAAACAGTCGCTGCTGCCTGTTTAGGTTTTCTCCTTCCCCGGGGTGGGAGTCAATCCTACCTTGCTATGAGATTTTCTAAAATTCATCTTGCGGGTGCCCAATGACCGTCCGCGGGCCCTTTCGTACTCCCCGTCGCCTTCTCTGCCAGTCTGGCGACACGGCGAGTATGAATGAAATTGCGTGCCCCTCTCGGAGAGTAAGAATAACCTGGTAGCGCCGCCATGGCGGGGGGGGGGACATAAAAAAGCTCAATGACAAGATTTCGCTCACCCCGGACTCGGTGCCCTCGTACTTCATCAAAAGGGCTGCTAACGGGTTACGTTACCCTCTCTCGTGCATATTCAAACATAGTCTTGCTCTTGGAACGCTTCCGTCCGCATGGAATACTGCGATTGTAACCCCGCTTCTGAAAAAGGCACCAGCTGTTCAGGTCTCGAACTATCGGCCCATCAGTTTAACCTCATCAGTATGCAAAGTACTCGAAATCATTATCAAAGATTGCGTTCTCTCCCACCTTGCATCGAACGACCTCCTCAGTCCCGCGCAATATGGTTTTCTACCTGGTAGATAGATCTACACTATCTCGGTATCCTCGTTCCACGACTGGTGTTCGGCTGTGAACGAAAGCTACCAAACTGATGTTGTGTACATAGACTATGCTAAAGCTTTTGATACAGTCAGTCATCCAAAGCTACTTCTGAAACTTGAAGGCTACGGCATTTCTGGTGACATTTTAAAATGGTTGAATTCCTTTCTGACACCTCGTGACTTCATAGTCAAAATTGGCGACTTTTGTTCTCATCCTTGCCCAATCGTCAGCGGTGTTCCCCAGGGTAGCGTTCTGGGTCCTTTGCTTTTCCTCATTTATGTGAACGACATTTCTGACGGATTGTCGAGCACATGCAAGCTTTTTGCTGATGATCTGAAGATATATCGTCCCCTTCGCAACCCCGCCATCGATTTTCACGAGCTTCAGTGCTTTCTAATTGGTCCAAGCTATGGCAGCTAAAAATATCTGAAGAAAAATGCAGCTTGTTCCATATTAATTTCCAACATGAGTGCTTTTTACGCCTAAACGATGTTGCGCTTCCCGTACGCGAGACTGTCAGTGATCTTGGTGTGCTTATTAGCACCGACCTTAAGTGGGAATCCCACTGCAAGGAAATCTCTAAGAAAGCTTCTCGTGTGGCAAATTGCATTCTGAGATCTCTGCAACACCCATGTCTCGAACATTACAGGAAAGCATACATTGTCTACTGCCGACCGCTCTTGGAATACTGTACGCAGGTTTGGTCACCATCCTCTCTTGAGGATGATGAAATCGTGGAAAACGTGCAAAGGCGGTACTCAAAACGCGTTTTTGTCAAAGTGTCTCCTACGCGAGAAGTACCAGACTATACGAGAAGGCTTGAAAAATGTTGGGGATCGAAACCCTACGATATCGGCGAACCGAGTTCGATTTACACTTATGTTATAAAATCGTTAACGGTCTTTGCGACATCCCATTTGAGAGCGTTTTCGTGTTCACCAGCCGCTGTACTCGCTCCCGCCAGCACGCTTTTCAGCTCGCACGTAGATTTACGTCGAAGTCCAACGTGCTGCATTCCTTTGCATTTAGAGTCATCCCAGTTTGGAACAAATTACCTCCAGAGATCGTTGAGGCCGCGCATTTTCCGATTTTCAAAAGCAGGCTGTCCCATTTCAACCTCAGGTCATTGCATGGGGTCGATGGCCGTGCTTTCTGCTAAAGCTTTAAATTCAGGGTGCTCTTATTCGTACGTGTGTTTTCTTTGCCTACAATTTTGTTTGCCTGCATGTCCAGGCTGTCTTGTTTAAACCTATCCCACATACATTTTGTATGTTACTTTGTGGCCAGATAAAGCTATTGAATTGAAAAATAGATAGTTGCGGGCACCCTTTTGCACATTTGGCGACTTGTTTCCTTCCGGATACACTAGTCCACAACAAATTCTCCCGCAAGATTTATTTTTAGCAATTTTTTAAAAAATTTTCTGTTTTTTCGCTGTTTCAAAACTATAAAGGCACTTGTCTAAACGATTGTACAACAGCGAATAAGTGACCCTTCTTTGCGAATCAAAGTGTATCGGAATCTTTCCCATGAAATTCAACTTCGAAAACAAGGTTACACATGGAATTGCACAACTTCCATATCAGCGTTGGCCTGCTTCCCTTTCATAAGTCAAGAATTCCACCTTAGAGCTCATCAACGCTTCTGTAGTGCCTTTAAACTGGATGAATCTCTGAATAACACACCTCAGATAGCTTTAGTGGAATTATTGTTCAGAATATGTGCCAGCTAGCCAAGAAATTGAATATTACGACCTTGGATTTAAGCGAAACGAGAGAGGCATCCACTCCCAACTTTGATGACTCCGCAAATTTGAGTTGGCATGTTTTTTTAGAAACTAAGACACCGTAGGCTACCATCCAGTTCAACGTAGAGGTTTTTGAGACCATCCCATAAAGACAGTGGAGTCTACAAACCGTCATCGAGCGTGCACCAAAAATTTGACGGAGGGGCAAGAACGGCGTTTTCTTCAACTGGCGTCGGGAATAGGAGAAGTCATGGGAGTCGTCTACATTATCACTAATTTAGTCGAAATACACACCATGGAGGCAATTAAGTGTCTGGCAATGATCGAGGTGAGGGCAAGTTCAAGGATGACGTCTTCACCAATTTAACTGCTAAGATCCTTCTTGGTAGTGAGCACCTGAGCCGCCTTTTTATGTCCTTCCGACAGTGCAGGCCTCCTTCTAGTAGCTCTGGCAATGTTTCCGATTTGTTTGATTCACCTTCAGATAGTCGCCGTGGGAAAATTCGGCTAGAGATTGACACGGACCTGCGCGAAGTTGTTCGCGCTACTTAACAACTTTCACCATATCTACCGTTTTCGCACCAATTTCAACATTTTCGGAATTCCTCTAGTATTCTTGGTCCTACATGTAGCCTGAGAACATTCAAGTGTGCCGATGCAAATGGCGGAACATCTCAATCATGCAGAGGTTTTTCCAATGGAGTGCTCAGGCTTTAGCAACACCCCACTTGGTCTTGGTCATTGGTAGACAGCATCAATTCACGGTAAACTGTAGTAAATAGGAATAACACATGCTCCAGGGACGATTGGGTGAGCGACTCTGACGAAATCATCAAAAACAACAACTATTTCCTTAGTGCCTTTATAGTTTTGAAACAGCGTAAAATCAAAAATGCTTCAAAAAATCTTTATACTAGAAACTAGAAGGAAAGTTATGGTTATGGCAGAGTACTTGTACGGAGAGTACTCGAATACTGGACTAGGATCTTCTTTATACGAATTGTGAGTTTGAGAATATCAAGAAAATAGGGTGCCTTTATAGTTTTGAAACGCACAAAGTAACAGTCTTGGTATTTAGACACTTGCTGTTCCACTATGGTCCGCCATCCCCCTCCACCCTATTCTCGCGTCATCCGCTGGCGCCGACTATCACGTCTAATGGCGTTCGAGACATTTTTGGAGGTGATCGTTCAGGTGAGGTAATGCTAACCTTCTTCTTCTTCTTCTTCTTTGCAGCCACATTGAGGGTTTTGCCATAGGTTGAGAAACTGGGCGACCAGTAACGGATTCGTCCATAAGTCCATTACGGTCAGCGTGGTGGGTCTCTCCGGATATTTGAAAAAGTGTGCAGTATCATGGCCGAGGCAGCCACAGTCCGGGCAAACATCTGATTTACTGCTGTCTATTTTGCTGACGTAGGACATAAGCGTGGTAGAATGACCACAGCACAGCGATGCCAGGGTGCACCTGGCCCTTCTTCCGAGTTCAGCCTCGGATGTGCAGACTTGGGGCGGCACTACCCCCAATATGGGATTATTGGCCGCCTTTTCCAGATGGCACCGTACGAACTGAGTATGCTCCTCGCGCATTAGACGGAGTCGTTCTTGCTGTGAGCCGTGCCATCTTTGCAGATTGACTTTGCTGGTAGCATCGGCGAATGGCTTTCTGACTCCTCTCTCTCTCTGACGGGGTTTAGCACTCTCCAAGTGGGGGGATTTGGTTGTTTGACAATGTTGATGAAAAATCGTTGGGCCTGGAGCTGACAGTGCTCCCTTACTGGTAATAAGCGGGTCTCAGCATGCAAGGGATCGACTGGGGCACTTCTTGCACATCCGGTGGCGATTCGAAGAGCTGCATTCTGTATGCGTTGCATCTTAGTCCAAGAGAATTCCGAAACTAGATGCTGCCAAACTGGTGCGGCGTATTCTAGTGCAGGCTGGAGAATCGCCTTATACGTTGTAATTTCTTTGCTACTACCCCATGATGTACCGCCCAGGGCTCTAAGCACGTTAAGCTTCGCTTTCACGATAGCCTGCTTCTGTTCCGTGTTCTTATGGAACTTGAGCGATGGATCGAGCACGAGTCCGAGAAGTTTTGGGAAGCGGGCCGCAGGCAAACGATCTCCATTCCATACGACATACGGATGTGCGCTGTGTTCAGATGGGTCCGTTGTGAGTACGGATACCGATGACTTTGACGCAGAAATCTTCAGCATTTTGCGGTCGAAGAAGCTTTTCAGTGTGATCAAGTATGACGCAGAAATCTTCAGCATTTTGCGGTCGAAGAAGCTTTTCAGTGTGATCAAGTACCCGTTAATCTTAGCGGCGGCCACATTTATGTCCCGATCACGACACAAGACAGTCATATCGTCAGCGTAGGCGACCACCTTGATATCCTGGGGAGGGGCGGGCATATCTTCGAGGTACAGACTGAAGAGAGCAGATAGACTGAAGAGATACGCCGCCCTGTGGGACTCCAGCTGCAATCGGAATGCTGTTTGAGACATGATTCTGGAACATCACTCTAGCCCGTCATCCCTTAGTGAATGCAGCTATCCAGCGCTTTTGCCATGGCGGGATTGATGACTCCAGTAAGTTGTTTGATAAGATACCAAGATTCACTGTGTCGAAAGCCTTAGTGAGATCCAAGGCAACTGCTACAGTTCTTTCCGGCTTATAGGCGTTGAAACCATCAATTGCATAGCTCGTAATTTCTAACAAAGCTGTCGTGGTGGAATGCAGTCTTCTGAATCCATGCTGAAACACCTGTCTCTCGTTGTGTTCGGCCAGGTCTTTGACGATCAGCTTTTCAGCTACTTTAGCAAAGGAAGACAACAAGCTAATGGGCCGATATCCCTTGACTGAAGCTTGGGGCTTGCCAGGCTTGGGCAGCGGAACGACGTTTGCCGTCTTCCAATTCTGCGGGATAGTACACGACCTGAACGAGGAGTTTATCACATCAGTGAGAAGCGGTAGTAAGTCAGTGGGTATCTTCTTCAAGACAGCAGGACATATCCCATCAGGACCAATAGCTCTAGAGTTCCGTATTTCCTTTATAATCTTCTCAGCTTGCGTCGTGCTGCCGAGATGTCGTACGTTCGTGCCGTGGCAGTGTGGAGGAAAGAAGATCGCCTCCGTGCAAACCGAAGTCGACCCCTCCGAGAATAGGGTTTTTGTCATGGGAGAGGTGCTGGTCGGCCGCAGCTCTCCTGAGGATTTTATTACAAAGGGCCGGCGTTGAGAGGAATCCTGGTCCAGCGCAGAAGTACCTATGCGCCACGTGCGGCAAGGATGTTAACTGGGGACATACCAGCGTCCAGTGCTTCGGATGCCAAAGGTGGGTGCATCTCTCCTGTTCGGGCCTCAGTTCTGTGAGGCATGATGACTCATCCTTTCGTTGGGTTCCATGTTCTGCCCCCAGCAACTCTGATTCCTCAATTACCAACCGCCACCTCTCCATTGTTCACATTAATCTCAACGGCCTTCGCAACAAGTTATCTGAACTCTCTCTATTCGCACGTTCTCATCACCCGGATGTTATCATGGTTCAAGAAACCAAGCTCTCTCCTTCTACCACTTACCCCCAGCCTAACATTCCGGGATCCACCGCCTATCACATGCCAAGGTCTGCTCTTGGGGGCGGAGTGTCTACTTTCGTGCAATCTGCCTTACCTTCTCATATTATCCCTAACACTCCTAAGGACGGTACTCTCGAGTACATTCCTGTCCACCTCCCCTCAAAACCCCTTTTATCTCTATTTAACATCTACATTCCTCCTATATCATCTTGTCCCCTCTTATAATCCTATTCCTCCTTAAGCAGTTGTACGACTGCTCACTCTCCCCTTCAGCTGTCTTTGCGGGTGACTTTAATGCTCACACGTTCTGTTCTGCTCTTGATTCTGACGCCAGAGGGGAAGATGTCGAAGAATGGGCTGAGGAGTGTGACCTGGTTATCCTAAACGATGACCAGCCTACTCGTCTCCCTGCCAACGGCCGACCCTCTAGCCCAGATATCTCTCTTGTGTCATCCAATCTTTCTAATGCTTGCACGTGGTCCACATCCACAACTCTCTCCAGTGATCACATTCCCGTCTTTGTCTATATTGATCTCTCTGACTCTCTTGCCCCTTACTCTGGTTTTCGTCATCGTACTTATCTTAATTTAGGCCTAGCAGACTGGACCCTGTTCAGAGATGTTGGAATCCGCCATGCGGTCGACTACCCATGGAATGGTGATGTTCATCAGAAAGAGCGCCATCTAACAAATGCCATCCGCAACGCCATGAAAGCAGCAATTCCTGAGGGTGGTGTCAAGACCTTTTTTCCAAATGTCAGCAGGGAAATACTGCAAAAGATAAGAACCAGAGATGAGAAGAGAGCCGCAGACCATCTAGTCCCCGAGATTGCTGTGCTGGATAATGAAATCAAGCAGGATCTGGATAAGAACAAGAAGGAATGCTGGGAGAAGTTTACTGAAAAGCTGAATTTCAAGGCGGACGGAACTACGACGTGGGAAGTGTTGAGGAAAGTTTCCGGCAAGTCCGCTCCCCCGATGAGCTCCGCTATTGAGTTTGAGGAGAACGTCTTCAAATCAGGGAAAGCGGCTGCTTTTGCACTCGGCAAGAATTTTTTCATCACACGTACCAAGCGAGGTGTTCTAAACAGAGTCACGGTTAGAGAGCTGACCCGGTTGCCGCTCATGAACGCTTCTGAGGCCTTTACTCTCACACAAGTAGAGAAGGCTGTCAAAGAAATGTGGAATTCGAAGGCTATCGGACCTGACGGTATCTCCCCAGCCATCCTGAAGAAGCTTCCCATGGAACTTCTAACGATGCTTGCAGATGTCATTAACACTTCCTTCCGGACCTGCACTCTACCCCAAGCTTGGAAGACAGCCAATGTGATACCGTTGCCAAAGCCAGGCAAGTCCCAAAGCACGGCAAAAGGCTTTCGACCAATAAGCCTATTATCGCCCGTCGCTAAATTAGCTGAAAAGTTGGCGGACCTGGCTGATCAAAATGAGCGACAGCAGCATCAGCATGGGTTCAGGAAACTTCACTCCACTACTACTGCTCTATTGGAGATCGTGAGCTTTGCGGTCGATGGGTTCAACATGAGAAAGCCCCTGAGAACGGTGGCCGTCGCCCTCGATCTGAGCAAAGCGTTTGACTCTGTTAACTTGGGACTGCTGTCCGAGAAACTGCCCAAGTCGTCGCTACCATCATGGCAGAAGCGATGGATTGCAGCGTTCACGAAAGGCCGCCGGGCTAAGGTTCTGTTCCAGAATCACGTATCCGATAGCATTCCAATAGCAGCCGGTGTTCCGCAAGGCGGAGTGTTGTCCCCTGCCCTATTCAGCCTGTATCTTGAGGACATTCCCGAGCCTCCCAATGATGTAAAGATTGTTATGTATGCCGACGACATCATCGTCATGTGCCAGGACCGTGACATGCAGGTAGCCGCTAACAAGATCAGCGCCTATCTCGTCGAATTGAAGCTCTTCCTCGATAATATGATGCTCACAGTCTCTGCTGCCAAATCCTCTGTTTCAGTGTTCACAATAAACACCAAGGAACACAGTGCCCATCCAGATGTCAAATGGGATGGTGACCTGTTGCCAGCAGCAAAATTCCCCAAGCTGCTTGGCCTTATTCTTGATCCGTCACTGAAGTTCCACAAAAACGCGGAACAGAAACAAACAGTTGTCAAGGCTAGGCTTAATTCTATCAAAAGGGGTCTTCCAAGCGAAAGAGGTTTGGTTCGCGTCAGAATCGTTCCAACAAAAAGGGAACAATAGAATTGTGGAGTGATGAGAGTCTACGAAAAATGAACAATATTTTCTAGAAGCAAATTTTTTGGTCGACACTTTTAAACGGCGAAAACAAACCGTTGTGGTATTACACGGAGGAGATTTTGAAGGTTTTCAAAAAAAAACTTCTACTCGTTTAGCGAGATTATATGGCAATACTCTTGCATGAAGTCATACTTCGATTGTTTTATTTCTCCCAACCGCTGTCTGTCAAGGTTGATTTGGCAGCACCTCCTCTTTTAATGATAGTTATTAAGGGGTGCTCTTATTCAGCCCACCCCCCCCCCCCCTTATGCTCACTCGAGTTGGCGCAAAAATTTTCTAAGTTTTTCCTCCGATTTTGATCTATCTTGAGCACCGGTGCTGCTGTTTTCCCACTTTCTAGTCCATGCAGAGCCTCAACTTCTGACCGCGGAGTCATTTTTGGAACCACGAAATATTTCCGTGTAGAATACCGCAACGGTTTGTTTTCGCCGTTTAAAAGTGTCGACCAAAAAATTTGCTTGTAGAAAATATTGTTAATTTTTCGTAGACTCTCATCACTCCACAATTCTATTGTTCCCTTTTTGTTGGAACGTTTCTGACGCGAACCAAATCTCTTTCGCTTGGAAGACCCCTTTTGATGAATTGTTCACTTTTTATCGATATTACGCAGTAATATCCAATGTATGTAATTCATGCAAAACTAGCATACTTCATTACGCTTACTTATTCGGTGCATACATAGGCTGCTAATATACACCGACTTCTCGTCTTTGTGAAAGAGTTATAATTACAGAAATTTACATTAAGCGAAATCGTATCTGGAGCACCTGAATAGTTTGATTCTTGATCCATTATCGGCGATCCTTCTGCAACTGCAGTGAACGCAAATACTTTACTTACTGTCAATTTCTGTACGAAAGATTCTTAAAGCCCAACAGAAGTAAAGACGACGTCCCGATGACGTCATCAGAAGCCAGATGCACTTTTCACGACGTTTCGATGACGGGACTATCATAGACGGGGGGCCACCCAGCAAACAAGACAGAAATTAAATAAACCACCTACAGAAAACGCTATCGATCGAAGTAGACTCTGTTTCATTCCACGTTAACTCATGTTTTCGGTTATCACAGCGCGGAATGGTGGCTTTTCCGTCGAAAATCCCTTATCACTAGTTATATTTGATCGAGGCCCACCGCTCCACTGCTGGTGATAATCGAAATCAACAGGTCACTAGGGATGTACCAGAGCTTATTTCTATAGAATTTACATAACAACAATGATTGATAGCAGTATCAAGCATCTTTCGTGGAAGCTTTTGGTCATTTCAATACATAAATCTTGGAGCCCCCCCCCCGTCTGAGATAGTCCCCCGATGACGTCATCAGAAGCCAGATGCACTTTTCGCCACGTTCCAATCACGTCATCAGAAGCCAGATGCACTTTTCGAGACGTCCCGGTGACGTCATCAGAAGCCAGATGTACTTTTCGCGACGTCCCGATGACGTCATCAGAAGCCAGATGCACTTTTCACGACGTCCCGATAACGTCATCAGAAGCCAGATGCACTTTTCACGACGTCCCGGTGACGTCATTAGAAGGCAGATGCACTTTTCACGACGTCCCGATGACGTCATCAGAAGCCAGAAGCACTTTTCACGACGTCCCGATGACGTCATCAGAAGCCAGATGTACTTTCACCAGCCTGCGTCCCCCCTACCAACTTGCCTGCCTGAAATTGACCGCCTGTTGGCAGTGGTTACTAGCAGTGAGGAATGAAAAGCGTGACGGCCTACGGCCCACGGCTCATGGCCTACGGCGCACACCATGAATTTTTCCTAAGCTTTCGGGCTCACAACTTTGTTATTTGTGAACCGATTCGGCCCAAATTTTGACAGCTGGTGTCTTTTGGACCCCTCCACTTATATCCAGAAGGAAATCCGCAGAAAATTTGTTTTAATGGTTTTATAAACTACTTTATAAAATTAGAAGTGATCACAAGGCCTTGGCAAAACCAAACCTCTCCAGCCGTTTCGCGGCTGGAGCGATATCTTGAGAGCTCTCGGAGGAACATCATGGGGAAGTAGCCGAGAGACTATATTGAGAACCTACAGAGCAATACTTCAGCCGGCTCTGGAATATGCGGCACCAGTGTGGCAGCACCTGGTGTCTGACAGCTCCTGGAATAAGCTGCAGCGTGTACAGAATGCTGCGCTTAGAATTGCTACCGGTTGTGCAAGGAGCTCCCCAATAGAACATCTTCACGCGGAGGCCTGCATATTGCCGGTCAAGGAGCATTGTGAACTCCAGGCACAGCAGATGTATATTAATGTTCTTAGACAGCCGAATCATCCGACAAAGAGAATCATGAAGCCCATTAGAGAGAGGTCGACTAGGACGCCGTTCGCCGATGCTCCTCGTAAAGTTGATGCACAGAGATGGGCCGACTCCAGCATGGAAAGGCTTCGTCTTCTGTGTGAGGAGCACACCCAGTTTGTTCGAGGATATCTAACGAAGGCGGCTGTGAACCCTATCTTGGGAGCAGTGCCGCCTCGGGTTTGCGAGTCCGAGTCTCAACTCGGCAGACGAGCCAGATATGCTCTTGCCTCGCTGCGCTGTGGTCACTCTATTCTGCTCATGTCTTACGTCAACAAGATCGACAACAGCCGACCAGACGCATGCCCGGACTGTGGTGCTCCCGGACACGACACGGCGCACTTGTTCATGTGCCCGAAGAGACCTACCTCCTTAACCACAATGGACCTTTGGACGAATCCTGTGAAGGCCGCCCAGTTCCTCAACCTATGACAAAAAACCACTTCGAGGCTGCAGAAGAAGAAGAACTTGCGTCGTAGTAAACGCTTCGGCCGTGCTCATAAGCGGAAGGCGGCACAGCTCTCTTACAGTCACTCTATTCTGAGGACCTCGTTTAGCATTGGCGATGAAAAAACTTTTCCTAGCGCATAAGCGGCTTCCTTTCCTGATTTGAATACGCCGTTGTCGAATTTGATTGTGGAGACGGTGGCGGGTGAGCTTTTACCTGAAAGCTTCCGTAAAACCTTCCAAGTAGCTGCACTGTCCGTCCTAAAATCCAACTGCCCGGTGAACTTCTCCCACTCTTCTTTTTCTTGTGTCTGTCCAAATCCTTTTTGATCTCACTGTCAAGCTCAGCAATCAAGGGTCCAGATGATTAACCGCTCTCCTCGCATCTCTCGTTCTAATTTTGTCGAGGATGTCTCTGTTGACATTTGGATAGAACGTCTTGACGCGACCGATAGGAATAGCCGCATTCATGGCCTTGCGGATTGCCTCAGATAAATGGCACTCTTTCTGGTGCATGCTTCCATTCCACGGGTAATCTGCCGATAGGCGAAGCGCAACTTCGCTGAACAGGCGCCAGTCTGCTCGGTCTAAATTAAGATAAGAACGTTGGCGAACACCAGAAAAGGGAGCGAGAGAATTGGATAGATCGATGTGGACAAAGACAGGAACATGGTCATTTGGCAAAGTCGTCGAGGTAGACCATGAGCAGCAGCTAGAAAGGTTGGACGAGACAAGAGATATGTCTGGGCTAGAAGATCGGCCGTTGGCAGGGAGACGAGTGGGCTGATCATCGTTTAAAATGACAAGGTCGCACTCATCTGCCCATTCTTCGACGTCATTTCCTCTAACATCAGGACCGAGAGAAGAGCAAAAGGTGTGAGCGTTGAAATCACCCGCGAAAACGACCGAGGATGAGAGGGAGCAGTCGCTCAGTTGCTTGGGAAGTGGGATAGGATTGTCAGATGAAGGGCATGAAGTTGTAGGTGGAATGTATATGTTGAAAAGAGAAAGGGGTGTTTTTAGGGGGAGATGGATTGGGAGGTACTCGAGAGTACCGTCCGTGAGGGTGCTGGGAATGAGGTGTGAGGGAAGTGAAGATAGAACGAAAGTAGAAATTCCACCGCCGAGAGATGACCTTGGAGCATGGTAAGAAGTATAGCCTGGGATATTGGGATGAGGATAGGTAGGGGATGGAGAGAGCTTGGTTTCTTGAACCATGATCACGTCTGGATCAGGGATGAGCGGAAGAAAAATATGAAATTTCGGAAATCGGTTTTCGGAACTAAAATTTTTTCATCGGGTTTCGGAAATCGGGCGCGAAACGCCTGAAAATGCGCGGAAATGCGGGTTTCGGAACGCGAAACGCGGAAAAATTCAGAAATTATCTGATATTTTCTTCCTCCCAGATGACCCGATATTTTCGCATTCCGCAGCGTTTTTCGCGGTTTTCGGAATGCGGAACGCGGAATGTCAAAAATGCGCGAAACTGCGGGTTTCGAAACGCGAAACGCGGAACTCCGCTCATCCCTGGTCTGGATGGTAGGTACGTGCGAAGAGAGATAGTTCGGAAAGCTTGGCACGAAGGCCGTTTAGATGGATATGCACAATGGAAGGGGGCGATTTCTTCTCTTCTTGTCAGCCATGAACAGAGCATCGCATCAGAGGCGTAGGAAGCTAGCCACCTCACACGGCTTGTACCATAGATCTCGAGCAGACAAGGTTGTAGGCCTGGCCGGACATGAAAATAGATGCAATGAATCATGTCCAGCACATTCACAGTCGGGGCATATATCTGGGACTGACTGATCAGTCCGATGAGTGTAGGCCTCTAGATATCTGGAGTGACCGCATCGCAGACCAGCGAGGATTGTTCGGGTACGTCTCGGTAGTCCAGCTTCGCTGTCGTCGACTCGCGGGGGCACGCCGCCATAGATTAAGTAGGGCTGAGCATCAGACAGGTACTCTGCCACGAACCGCGTATGCTCAGCCATCTGGAGTCTTCTTGGCGATAGCTCGGATGTAGCCCAGCGTTGTTGATCGTCTGCAGACAGAGAAGCATTGAGCGGCGTGCGTATGCTTCTTGGGTGGGGGCGGGATGACAGAAGTTGTTAATTCGGATGGGTCGGGCTCTTGACAATACTTATTAGAAATTGCTGAGACTGGAGTAAGCAGTGCTCTTTCACGGGAAGTAGGCCGGTTTCCTGATGAAGATGCGGAATAGGCGTCGACTTGTGACATCCAGTGATAAGCCTGAGGGCAGCATTCTGTGTTCTCTGCAATCTGCACCAAGAGGATTCAGAGAGATGTCTGGTCCATATAGGGGCACCATATTCCAGGACCGGCTGCACCATGGCCCTGTATGTCATACGTAGTAGAGGATCGAATATTCGAGTTCGAATAAATATTCGAATTTTTCGAACGAATTTTTATTCGAACATTCGAATATTCGAAAAGTGTGAATATTCGAACATTATTCGAATTCGACTATTCGCAAAAGGTGGAAATTCGAACATTATTCGGATTCGACTATTCGCAAAAGGTGAAAATTCGAACATTATTCGAATTCGACTATTCGCAAAAGGTGAAAATTCGAACATTATTCGAATTCGACTATTCGCAAAAGGTGAATATTCGAATATTATTCGAACTCGACTATTCGGAAAAGGAGAATATTCGAATATTATTCGAATTCGACTATTCGGAAAAGGTGAATGTTCGAACATTATTCAAATTCGATTATTCGCAGAGCGTTATTCGAATTTGAATACCCGAGCTGATTTAACAAAAAATATGAAAATCAGCTCTAATGTATGAAGGAATCGGCATACCTTTCAAGACTGTATTCATTCTCTTCACTATACATTGGATCCGATTCGGATAATTTCGGATATCCGTCCGAATGATTCGAAATTTTGACGATTCGGTATCCGAATCACCGAAAAACGCCAAATCCGAACCGAGCCGAAACTGAATCACCGAAAAACCCCAAACCGAACCGAACCGAAATCCGAATCACCGAAAAACGCCAAAACCGAACCGAACCGAAATCCGAATCACCGAAAACGCCAAATCAGAATCGAACCGAAATCCGATTCACCGAAAAATCGTCAAATCCGAATCGAACCGAAATCCGATTCACCGAATTACACAGGATTCGATTCATGAATCGAGTTTTCGATTATCCGAAATGCGTCACGATTCGATTCAATCATGCTAGTTTAAAGGTAAAGGACACCCAGGGAATTGTTTTTCTAGATTTCATCCTCATCTTGAGACGGTCACACTCTGATCACAATGGTATTTCTGCAATCGTCCAAGACCCTACGAACGGAGATATGGCTCCTTGAAAATGCCTGTTTTTTCAGGGCAAAATTTGGTGGACGAGTTGTCTTAGGCCTGTATTTCTCTTTGATTCGCAGTTGCGGCACGAGAGCAAAACAGGATGAGGAGATAAATTGGAAAGGGAGGGAAGAACGATGACCTCGGTTGAAAATCATCCATCAATGTAGCCGCTATTGAGATCGAAAGTCAGGAAGAGGGCGGGCCTGTGGTATTGGCTGGAGCGGGTCGGGCCAATGGTGGTCGCTTATATCTAGCTTATTTGGAGAAATTGAGATCTCGCATTTGGCACGTGTTATACAGGAGGGTCTTCTACACAATTACACAAAAATTTCAAATTTCGTATCTGAGGGTGTATGGTGCCTTTGAAGGATTCAATAGTGATCCATATACGCGCCCAATAGCGACACGAGCGCGGGCTACATTCCGAATTTTCTTCCAGAATTTTCTGGTTGTGTCTTTGCTTCTCCTTCGCTGTCAGTCCACGGTACTTTTCCTGACTGTGATTGTTTCTCGTATTGAAAGCCTGTCTTTGCGCTTGCTAGTGGCCGTTTCAATGTTTCAAAATTCTGTCATATACATTTTCATATATTTGCGGCTATATTCTTCTTCCCCTAGTGCAATCCCAATAATCCGCATCTATCGCTCCGGTACGTCTTCTTTTAGTCTCCTTTGAATTACTCGCCGTAGAATTAGAAGCTTCGTCGCTGCTGGTTGCGGACAGAGAAATTGATTTGGCGGCAACTCATGTTTAGGGTTTTTTTCATCATTTCATTGCTTCGATAGCGGAACGGGTCGTTTTTCCAACTATTATAGTTTAGTGCTAAAACTGAAGTACTGATTATTCCATTATTGTCTCGAAGATGATTGCAGGTGGTCTGAGCTTTTTCTCTCGCACTTCAGAGCACACATATCTGAAGCGATTTCTTCTGTATATCCGAGAAATTACAGCGAGTCACACACAATGTCTCATTCCTGACGGCCTTCGTTTCGCTTCAAAGAAGGTGATGAACTGAATGCCTAGAAGGCTTGACGGATTAGATGTGGAAGTTAGGGTTTGCGCGAGAATCCTCTTAGAGCGTAAAAGCGACGAAAAGAAAATTTTTGCTGTCGATTGGGCTGCTGGGTCCGCAATCAGCAGTGACGAAGCATTCAATTTTACGGTGAAGACCACAAAACAATCGGAAACAGCACATTGGGAACGGTACCGATAATTTCGTCGATTCGAAACGCTGGCGCTATCTGCCCGGGTCATGACGGGTTGCGACTGCGATTCGTTCACATACATCTCACTGGGGCGCCCCACCTTTCCGCTTCAGGGTTCTAAAAGCTCTCAAAATATGCTTTAAATGTGGTGCTCTGTTTTAACACCCTGTATGCCACTTCACTTTGATCCTACCTATCCGCCGCCGGTAACTGCGCGTTGAAAACAGGACAGGGGCCCTTTACACACCGAGGGAGGAGTTGTCCCGCCTTTCGCGGCTCTAATTCCACTCGGGACCACTTCGCTCGCGTTGAGTGGCGTGACGTTTCAAACAGCAAAAACGGGACAGCTCCTCCCTCGGTGTGTAGAGAGCCCCTGTCCCATTTAAAACCGCCGCGCGCGCGGCGTCGCATACCCGACGCGGCGGTTATAGGCGTCGTGCGCGCCGTTTCGCATTAGGTCGCGCTCACGAACAGCAAGGAATTGAGCCAAATCAAGTTATTCGTCTGCAAGGTAAGAATTAGAGAATAAATGCTGTAATAGTACAATTCGCCGTATTTAGCTCACAATTAGATGGCATAGTACACATAATTGGGGCTAGATAAGACGATAATGAGGAATTTCTAAATATTACGAGCAACTACCACTCAACCCATGGTCAAGCAAATCAGTCTAGGATTTCGAAAAGAAACTACCTGTCATTGTTGGAAAGTTCTATCCAGTTAGGCCTTCAAGAAAACTCTAAACATCTCTTTTGATTCTGTTGGTCAAAATATTATTTTGGATAACATACGTAATGGACTGTTTGCTAGGCTGAACACCAATTGAAAGTTCCGTTCTCAGGTTCCTAAACAAGATTCGCGTAGGTTTCAGTACGTCCATCGCAGACGATGATTAGGATGCGACTATAACTTTGCCTCATAAACCACGAAATCCTTTGGAATGGTTAGAGAATGAGAGCGAGTGATTCTTGATCTAAAGCTCGGAGAGCCATCTAGAATAGTTTCGAGATTATTTTTCGACGCTTAGGGACTATAAAGGTATTTCTGAGACCTTAGCCGGTGCTGTGTAGAATGAAAAATCTAGACTGACATAAAAGAGCCATATCGTTCCTGGTTTTCCCCAGGTAGACTGCTGGAAATGTTTGTGGAGAATGTCAAAGAACCCAAGTTTACACTCGAAACACAATCTGAATACTGTGTCCTGTGAGGGTGAGATCCAGTGAGATATGTGCACATCGTGACGCAGCCGCAACGCGAAGTGAGCTGGGACGAATAGACAGAATGCTTAACTTTTCTAGTGTCTCCTATTACCCACGAAGGCTTAGGAAACCCATCATGACCGTGAGCACGCAAACCATCTTCTAGATAACTAGAACCATCAATCGTCAGTGAGATTCGTATAAAATCAAACCATCCATTGCTCCGCCAAAAAGTTTGTTGCGGCATGGTTCACACAAAATTACTTGTATTTTTGTGTTCAAAGAATGGCTTGTACACAGCGAAACGGGGTGATGTTTCCACCATTTGATGAGGTTCCTGTTCTTCGTAGTTTTAGCGTGATAGTTTCCACCATTTGATGGGGTTCTCCTTGACGAAAACACCATCAAATGATGGAAACATCACGCTAGAGATCTTCCACTTATTGCTCAACAGTTCCTGAATACTGTGTGGCACCGGCCGGGTCAGTAGATTGCGAAAGAAATTAAAGGTAAGCAAATAGTGGATTGGTTTTACGTCTCCTTCTTATAAGTTGTATATTCAGTTTTGCTGGACTCATTTTCGGCAACAAACGCAGAGGCCGGCTCTTTGGTGGGAATGCCAGGACGCTCCTCATGATGAAGGCTCACACATGTGAAGTGAATAAAAGGTGAGTAGAACGTGAAAATCCCATGGTGTTACGTTTAGATAATTCCACTTTATTTTCAGGCTCTCTCGTTTCTGGACTGAGGAGTACGCAGCATGCAATGGGGATACTATGGATGCTGATGACAGCTCAGAAGAGAGCGAAAGCGAATATCTGGAGTGAATGAGGCATTTATAGGAAGAAGTCGTGCAACAAATACAGATGATGAAATTGAAAATTTTTGATGTGATCGAAAATATTATGAATAAATGGATTCTGAAAAAAAATTCAGCCTCTAACGTATGTGTGAAAACATGAACAGCTTTTCAAGCGCGAGCAGGAAATAGTATCTTCAGTTCAGACCGTATGCTGCAAAATTGTGGGATGGACCTTCTCCAATAGTTTTTTCCTGTTGTATCCGGCTCATCCGAATCGAGTATCCGAATCCGAGTGATCGAAAAAACGCCAAATCCGAACCGAACCGAAATCCGATTCACCGAAAAAACGCCAAATCCGAATCGAACCGAAATCCGAATCACCGAAAAAGGGGAAAATCCGAATCGAACCGAAATCCGAATCACCGAAAAAAGACCAAATCCGAATCGAACCGAAATCCGATTCACCGAAAAAACGCCAAATCCGAATCGAACCGAAATCCGATTCACCGAAAAAACGCCAAATCCGAATCGAACCGAAATCCGATTCACCGAAAAAAACCGTTTTTCGGATCAGCCCGAAATCCGATTATCCGAAATTTTTTGCCTCGGATCCAATGTATACTCTTCACTACTCCATTGTTCCATTTTTTCCGAACGCAAGAGCTAATTTTTTCCCCACACCATCTGATGAGGCTACTAGGGCGGTTCTAACAGGGAAGCCAGATGGCAATCAAACTTGGCCACGCCCATTTTTTCATACCGCCGCGCAATGATAACACCAACCATAGCTTCGTTAGGTGGAGCCATGTACTCCACCAACCTTCACCCCTGGGCAGGTGAAGTGGGAAACCTTCACAATTGGGAGAACCGGTGACAACCAGTGAAACGCCCCAAAAAAGAAAAAAAAAGTGACCCAACGCTCATGCAAGTCATTTTCAAGATTGAGTGGGTGTCACTGCCGGTTTTCCGTCCATTACTTTTTTGTGCTCAGAGATAGACCTTTGGTGAAAGTTGCTCTCGGTATTCACATACAATTCTGCATTGAAAAACGCTTTCAGTTTTGAAAAATAAGTCCTTCTACCAGCTAATTCAGTTTATAAAGTGCATTTTTTTAGCCTGAAATTATTTGTTTTTCCTTCATAACTTTTTTGTGCTTGGAGAGACTTTTGGTGAAGCTTGTTTTCAAAATCTCGATGGAATTCTGCGTCAACTTGTGCTTCCAGTTTGAAAATGTAATTTCTCGATCCTTCAGCCTAATCCATTTTACGAAGCCCCGGTTTTCCGCCTATAACTCTTTAACCTTTGGAGACTGAGTTTGGTAAACGTTGTTTTTGAAATCTACGTAAAATTCTGCGTCGAATGACATATCGGGTTCTTAACTTCGCTTGCTTCATAAGCCAGCCAGGTCGGTGGAGCCGAGCCCCGTTGTTGGCTCCGGCAGAACTCTTCTCTCATTTAAAGGCAGTGTTCACGATAAAAGTCGTTTTTCTGTTTTTCCGCCTTTCTTGAAAACCGTCCCATGCTGATTCCAATGATGTCTCTTTAATAGTACAAGACCCCTGGAAACGGAGTTATAGCCCCTCGAAATTCAGCAAGGGAAAATTGTGGACGAGTGTCCGAGGCTTGTAACTCCCGTTTTTTGCAGCCGATGTGTGCGAGCCGACCTGAGTAAAGAGAGACGTTGAGAATGAAGGGATGAACGGGGTTTTTGATCGGAAACCACCGCTCATTTAACCACAAATTCAGGGGAACTGTTATAGGACGTAGGCGGAGTGGCCCAATGGGTCGGCTGGCCCACGAGATTTCACCCACTTACCGGCCGTTTTTCGTCGCACTTCCGTTCTTAATCTTCTTATAGAAACCCAAAGCTTACGTTTTAGCCAAAAAAAGGGGAAACTTTTTTTTCGTGAACACTGCCTTTAAAGGCAGTGTTCACGATAATTTTCGATTTTGAGATTAATCGCTAAATCGATTATTTGGCCCCCTGGTAGAACAAAAATGACGAAGAATCCGAGAAAAACGCATCAGAAGGGCACGAAATCCTCAAGTATCAGCTCGCCTCTTAAGTATCAATGGAACTGTTCGTTGTGACAAAGAAATCTTTTGTGGACCCGTCTTTTGCACTTCTCCATTCTCTGTTGCTCCGTTCTTTCCTTCGGGCCCTAACTAATACTGTTTTGCCCAAAACATTCTTCCATTTTCGTTAGTCCCATTTTTTACCGGTGACAACCACCGTGAACATGTTCATCCAACCAGACAACTAGTCCAGGTCATGGAATAATGTCCCTGAAATAAGACGAATCAGTGCGTTTCTCGCCGTTTCTTCGTGATTTTGGTAACACTTGGTTGCCAACGCATTGTTTTGAGTGGAAAACTTGGAAACGAGAATCATAGTGAACATTGCCTTTAAAGGCACAGGACACCCGAAAAATTATTTTTCAGATTTGATGACTACCTTTGAGAGAGCCACTCTCTGATCACAATGGTAGCTCTGACATCGCCCAAGACCCCCTATGAACGGGGATATGGCTCCTTAAAAATGCCTGCATTCTGAGGGCGAAAATTCCGTGGACGAGTTGTCTCAGTCCTGTATTTCTCTTCATTCGCAATCACTGCACGAGAGCAAAACAGGATGAGGAGATAGACCGGCGATGGGCTGAAGAACGACGAGTTGTTGAGAACTCATCCATCCATTTAGCCGCTAACGAGTTCGTGAATCTGGTAGGGGGTCGGGCCTGTGGTGGTCGCTTATATCTCGCTTATTTGAAGGAATTGAGATCTCGCACTTGGCACGTGGTATACAGGAGGGGTCTACTACAAAAAGAAATGAAAATCTCAAAATTCATATATGAGGGTGTACTGTGCCTTTAAACCATAGAGGCGAGAGCCCCCTATGGAGATAACTATGAAAATCGGCTTCACCGACCTGGCTGACTTACGGGGCAAGCAAAGTTAGGAACCCGATATATCATTCGACGCCGAATTTTACAAAGATTTCAGATACAACCTTCACCAAAACCCTATTTTCAACAGGTAAAGACACATAGGCGAAAAACCGGTGATTCGTAAAATGAGTTAGGCTGAAGGATCGAGAAAATATCTTTTTCCAAACTGGAAACGCTATTCGATGCAGAATTTTATGGGATTCCGAAAACAATTTTCACGAAAGAGCTGTCTCCTAGGGTAGACAATATATGCACGAAAAACTGATTGCTTTTAGTGAAAGAAACGTTAATTCATAAATTGAAATCGGCTGAGAGACTGGGAACGTATTTTCTCAAATTGAGAACATTATTTGACGCAAAATTTCATGAAGATTCTGGAAACAGCTCTGTTCAAAGATCCATCTAAAAGGGTAAAAATGGTATGAGCGAAGAACAGGTAGTTTTTCAAAAATCGCTTGAAGAAATTCTTCCGACAAATTTGACTCCAAGACAGCTCAAAGGGAAATTTTTCATGACCTACGCAGATCATTTCTATTAGGAATAGTGAATTTCTAAAGGAGGTCATCTAACGGAAAAAAATGTTTCAAAATTAATGTTTAAAAATAAAAATACATTGAATGCAAGAAAAAGAGGATTAAGAAAACGTCAAATTTTGAAGTTGCAAGTCTATAGGGAACCTTCACCATTCCCCACTCAGGTATCCTAAACAACCTTCACCTCTCGGACCGTTGTCTCCACCCCAACGAACCTATGACACCAACCCGGGGTTTTCCTTCCCTTCCGAAATCGTTGCGGCGCGGAGAAATAGGGGTGGCCAAGTGGCCGCGATAACAACCTTTGGGGGTGCTAAGCACAGATTTGACATCCGTTTCCGGTGTTACGGAAGGTTGCGGCACAGTGCCGTTGTTTTTCGACGTTTTAGATTTGGCCGTGCTATCTCGCCAGTCGGGGCCACTTGTCCACTGCATATGGCTACCCCAATTTCTCCGCGCCGCAACGCTTCTGGCAGGGGAGGAAACCCCGGATTGGTGTTGTGATCGCGCGGCGGCACGGAAAAATGGGCGCGCCCTAGTGGGATGGCAATTGGTACTCCCCCCCCCCCCTCTAGTGATAGCACCGATTTGGCTAAAACTTCGCCGAGAGACTTTTTTGAGCTGTGAATTAAGAATCTCTTATCCTTTTGGCAATTCTTAAAGGATTAATGGCTCAGACAAAAACGCGCCCCACGCCCCGCTGAAAGCCGCCAGCGGGGTAGTGGCCGTGGAGCGCGAAATCCGAAGTTTTGTCGCCCACGGTAGTAGCTATCGCGGGGGCGGTAGCGACTGTCGTGGGCGAGTAGCTGCTTCCTGCCCTGATGATAAGCCCCTCTGAGCCTTTTGTTTTTAAAAATACACTCACGCACCGGTGCACGACGCCGCCGCACGCCAACATGCGGCCCGGCCAGTGTACCGAGCGCCAACTGGGGCCACCAGCGATTGAGCAGGGCCTTCAGCGTTCAGGCGGAGCCAAGTACCGCGAAATTGGGCAATTGAACAGAATGCATCGCCTTCATCCGAGTCCTGGCTCAAAGCCGCGTCGTATGCCTCCCTTGGAAACTAGCGTCTTGAGCGTCGAGCATCTTTTTGGGGGCACGCTTTGCTCGTGATGGGCACGCTCTCGTGTCAGGAGGGCAAGCACTCGCCTATCGCGTGTCTCCGGGAAAGTGGGAAGATCGGAGTGAGCGTCTAGCTCCTTTTTATCTGAGAAGGTTTATGGGTAGGTTCTCTAGGCAAAATTTCAGTTATATCGGAGACTTTAACGATATAATTACCCTGTACTTACCGTGATCTTTTGAGCACCGAAAGTGGACCTCCTGTTCATGTTCAGCACCTCGAATAAGCTCCTTAGGCTAAGTTAGAGCGGAAAAGTTGATTTTGTAGCATTCTTTGCGTTGTTGCCCGTACAGGTTTAGAGATGAGTCGTGCCTCATTAATTTCATTTGTAGGTGGAAATAAAGCTTTAGAAGAAGAATTCAACTTGCCATTGCCGCTCACTTCGTAGTTGCGCGATATTTCTATGGATGCTTAAATTATTCGTCATTCGAATATTCGAAATTCGTTCGCTCTGAATGAAAAATGAACGAATTTATTGGAAATTCGTTCGTTCGAAATAAAAAATGAACGAATTTATTCGGAATTCGTTCGTTCGAAATAAAAAATGAACGAATTTATTCGAAATTCGTTCGTTCGGTCTTTTTTTTTAAAAAGTCCTCACTCTAATACGTAGCTTTTCCTTTGTGCTGCCCCAGGTGGTTCCAGCCCGTGCGCGAAGAATGTTGTTGCGCGAGTTGGCTGAGGCAGCACGTATACGCGCATTCTCATGAAATCGTAGCGAGGGATCCAGGAAGACTCCCAGTAGTCGAGGATGCTTAGACAGAGGCAGCTCGTGGCCATCCCAGATGACCTTGGGATGAAGCCGATGTTCGATAGTAGCCGTCGTACATAGTGTGACACTTGACTTGGAGGCAGACGCAGTCAGCAACTTTGATTTGAGATACACAGCCAACGTCCGTAAGTAGTTGTTCATGGTGGCAGTGGCTCGGTCAATAACTGAGTCCGTGCAAACGATAGTGATGTCATCAGCTTACAGGCACAGATGAATGCCAGTTGGTGGCTCAGGAATATCAGACAGAAATAGCGAGAACAGGCTAGGGGACAACACCCCGCCTTGCGGGACACCGTCTTTCAATGGTACCAAAGACGATAGATGTCCGTCGAACTTGACACGAATGGACCGGTTTTTGACAAAGCTATTAATCCATCTTTTAGACCAACTGGGCATGTCCGATTCCAGAATGGATTTCGATAGGAGCGGGATACTGACGCTATCGAATGCAGCCGAGAGATCAATAGCAACGACGAGGCTTCTACCAGCCGGAGTCTTGCAATTAATTCCAGCGATGATATGCTCGGTGATTGATGTCAGGGCAGTGATGGTGGAATGCTCCTTTTTGAAACCATGCTGATGAGTGTTGTGCTGTAAGGCGCTTTGGAGGAGCGGATTGACAACTTTTTCCGCAAGCTTGGCTAGGGGGAAAGGAGGGAAATGGGGCGGTGGGAGGCAGCCTTGTCCAGTGGCTTGCCAGGTTTGGCGATGGGAATGACGACAGCTTGTTTCCAGCGCTCCGGAATAACACCAGAACTGAATGACGAATAAATGAGATCAGAGAGCAATTCATGATAGGGATCAGGAAGATGCTTGAGATGAACAGCCGATATTCCGTCGGGTCCCTCTGCACGCAAATTTTCCATCGATTTGATGATCTTGTCAATGGCGGAGGGAGAAATAGCAGGGACATCCAGCCGGTTGAGCTTCCTGATTGCTCGTATTGTCCGTCTGTTTTGCATATCACGAGGCGATGAGGCCGATGTGAAAAGTTTGCCGAGCAGACAAGCTGCCTTGTATCCGTGCTCGAATCTTCCAGACGGGAACTCGAGCATATTACGATCCGTGCTCATCTTTTTGCCAGAATTTCGTTTCAGTGTATTCCAAGCTTTTCTGACATCCACGGCAAAATCAATCGACTGGGTTAGCTCTTTCCGGCGCTGCTGCTTGTGTTGATTTAGCAGCTCGGTGATGTTGTCCGACAGCTGTCGTACCGCAGGATCATTGGGATCCGATCTTCTCTTTTCGTCTCTCATCGTGATCAGGTCGAGGACTTCACTTGGCACATTTGGGTGACAAGTCCTTACACGTCCCGTAGAAATATCTGTTTTGGAGGCACGTTCAATGGCTTTGACGATAAACTTTTCCTTATCGTAGACTGTTACGTTCCTCGGGTAGCTGGCCACCTGGCTTAGCAACACCTCTTGAATAGGTCCCAGTTAGCCTTACGATAATTGGAATAAGACTTACAACGAGAGCCAGAAAACGGAGCTAGCAAGCCAATAAATGACAAATCCAATGACGTAATTATGGGAACATGATCACTGGCCAGGACCACATCGGTAGACCAGTTACAGGAGATAGCTAGCGAGGATGATACAAAGGTGATATCGGGTGAGAAGGCCTACCCACTGTCGGAAGACGAGTGGGCGAATCCTCATTGATAGGCACAAGATCACAATCATCAGCGAATAATTCAATGAGTTCACCTCTATTGTCAGGCTCTAGAGGAGAGAACCACGAGGGAGAATGAGCATTGAAATCACCAGCTACTACAACCGGACTAGATGACAAGGCAGTATGAACAGTATGTAAGTAATTTGAGGGGTCAAACGCGTTAGGACAGGACGTGGATGGGGGTATGTAGACGTTGACAATATTAAGGGGGCCACTTTGTAATACAATATGAACACCAGACATTCTACAACATCATCAGTGGGTAGATCAAGTAGGTGAGAAGGGATAGAAGATTTTACAAATGTTGAAACACCACCACCGTGAGACGTACGTGGAACATGATAAGACAAATAACCAGGGAGACGGGGAAGGGAGGGGGAAGATGGGATAAGCTTGGTCTCCTGCAGGAGAATGACATCAGGTTGAGTGCGATCTATATACACTGTGAGTTCAGCAATTTTGGCACGTAGGCCATTGATATTGAGTTGATAAATGCAAAGACTATGTTGAGGAACCCTAGGAGGATTTACAGAGCAAGACATACAACAGTAAGCATGAGTGTAGTCATCATAGCTGGACAATCCCGAACATTTGAGGTGCACCCAGCCAAGGCAACCACCACATTGAATGTGTCTGTGTCTTGCTGCGCGGTCCCGGATTCCTCTCGATGCCAGCTCGTAGAAGTAGAATACAGAGGAGTGTAGCAGCCAGCCAACTACACTCCCAATACGAAAAAACTTCACATGAAGTGATTGATGTCCGTTTGATGAGTCTCCATAACGTCGACTCTACAGATCCACCACGCGTGGGTTGAACATCTTGGATCCGGGGGGGCGATTTGAGACAGAGGAATCTGGGTTGGAAGGTGAGGAGCATAATACACAACGAAAAGATGAGTTAGGATGCCTCACAGAACTGAGACCCGAACAGGAGAGATGCACCCACCTTTGGCATCCGAAACACTGGACGCTGGTATGTCTCCAGTTAACATCATTGCCGCACGTGGCGCATAGGTACTTCTGAGCGGGTCCAGGATTCCTCTCCACGCCGGCCCTTTGCAGGAGAATCCGAGGAGAGCTGCGGCCGACCAGCTCTTCTCCCATGACAAAAACCCTCTTTGTGGAGGGGATGGCGTCGGTTTGCACAGGAGGCGATCTTTTTCCTCCACACTGCCACGGCACGAACGTACGACATCCCGGTAGCAATGCTAATCTAACAAAACCAAACCTCAAGCCGCTTGGCGGCTGAAGCGATTCTCATCATATACCTTAATTTGTTATCAGGGCGTAGCTTTTGTTTCTTTTAGCTCAACAAGACACTCTTGGACATAATTTAACGGTTTTTTACCTTCCACGATGGACCATTCTAGCATGCACACGCAAAAAAGTGGTTTTATTTAAAATCTCAAAGGTGTGACCTGTTTTGATTATACAAAAAGGATTGTCATGGATGTACCCCTCACAACCACTAATTTACGCGGTTTTTTTGCAAACGCTGCTTTCTAGGAGCAAGTAATCGATCCAAAAGCCCTTCAAGTTGGCATTTATGTTCGCGAGAACGGGCGCTGTGGCAAATAAATACGAAAAGGCTGTTGGAGGGAATAATAATAATAATTCATTAAACGCAGTGGTCGCGCTCAAATATGCTCGTCTTCTTTTCCTCTCTGAACCTTTTGCTGGGTATAGAGTAGTAGAACTTATAAGAAAAAATCACGAAAAAAAAACGCTGTTCTGGGCAAAATTTGAAGCCTGAACTTCCCTGTCTTTTGATGGTGGACGAGTCCACCCCACATCATCCGCATCGATGATCTCTAGTATCGAGAACATGGGCTGGCTTGAAATTGAATTTCAATCAATGAACATTTATGAACATTTGATTTATGTACACATCTAGTCAAAAACATTGACTGAAGTGCTTGCTTTCATTGTTTAACTGTTTTATTAGGTAAATTTGCATTTATTTCTTCCTCAGAGTGTCGATGATTTCCGACTGCTTGGCATGAGAGTGTTTTCTGTGTGTGCGCGTGTGCACGATTGGGAAATTTAGGGTCTTAATAACTCTGATTCTAGCCCGTTTTTCACCGCGCTACCTTCATAGTTTTTGAGCTGTTTTTGATATAAGCTGATTTTTGTAGTTTTTTTCGATAACGTTTTTCATCGTGACCACTGCCTTTAAGCTGTAGAAGACAGGCGTCCGAGAATCAAAACAAAAGAAAGTAAGGGCTGCGAAATTTTATTCGAATGACAGTAGAAGTTATACTAGTAATACCAATAAAGGCGGCGTGGACTATGCCTAATAAGTGAGCATGGCTTTAGGGGCCATTCATTTGAGATACTCAAATCGCGAGGGTAGGGGGTCTATGGTACTCTTAAACAAAATACATATAAGCAGCGCCAGCACGAACTAAAAATGTTTGAGCACGGTTTCCAGTTTTATCAGTGGGGTATGAGATTTTACACTTCCTCCTCTAGTTCTAGGTACACTGAGTTTGTAGAAGGAATGGTGAGGAAGCAATGAACGAGCATGCATATTGCCTTGTGCCGTTAACTCAGGAAAAAATGCTGTAGACCTTTTCGATAAACTATGTAGGTTGTCGTGGCTTTCTTTTTTTTCCACGCTGTTGTTCCGAAAACGAGAGAGTTCCTTTAACGTTAAGCCCACAAAGTGGAAAATGTTGTTTGGATATAATGTGTTTCTTCAGATATTATGTATATTTCTGGCGGGCAACCCAGTTTCTGCCTGAAGAACCACAACCGAATATTCGAGCCGTCGTTCTCTGTGCCAGTAATGACTATCAGCCCTGGTCGAGCAGTATTTCGGCGGCGCAGAAAGACGGAATTATGGCGTATCGGCTACCACTGGAGAGATATGTTAGGTGGGTTCATTCGATTTTTTTCTCCAGCGCTGTTTCCCTCTCTGCATGAGCTCCGCTGGGAGTTGAAAAATTGTGTAAGGGTGCAAGGATTCACTCCAACGCAGTCAAGCTGATCGCTCATTTCGATCATTTCCATCTTCTGTGGCAGTAGAGGATCGCTTCTCTCCTGTCCCCCCACCCTTGCGCAACGACTTTTACTCACCCTGTGTGGCGCTCGCTGACAGAGATAATGTAACTCGAAGCGAAAACGTCGCAGGTCGATAAATGTCACATTTCTCTAACAGGGTAGACACGCGAATCTTTCAGCCCCTCCCGTTTTTAGACCACCGAAACTCAGACTCCCCCTCCCTTTTGCGAGGCCAGGTTTGAGGCCTCAAAAAAAAGAGGGGGGTAGGGGAGTCTGAGCTTTGGTAGTCTGGAAAGGTGGGGGTTGAGAGGTTGAAAACCGGAAAATTGGGCAGGCACCCCCTCCCTTCCGATCTTTGTCGATCGTTCATGAACAGTATAGTGATATAGTACATGAAGGTATCATTATTATAATAAGACTTAATAAAAATAAATATGTAAGTGCAATACAGGTGAAACAGGTAGAGCACGATTAATAACAATTACCTCCATTCAATCGCCGCAATTGTTTTTTTCGGCTTGGGAGACCATCGAGCATTTTAACTACTGTATACAACGGCAATTTCATCTCTATGAACAAATTAGAAAAACGAATTACAGAAAAGGCGGATCATCAAAAGTTTCAACTAGGAAACTAGTTTATAATCAATGGCGTTGAAAGAAGGAAGGGTGTTGTGATGTAGATCACTTATCGGTTTTTCACTGCAGACCGATCACCAAGTGGGCGGGTTTTGATCCGCCAATCACAGGCCACGTCGATGCACATATAAACTCGGCCGCTGTGCTGTTGGGACGTTCTCGACGCCTCGCCTCCCTGCCAGCCGGCCCAGCACACGCCACCACCACCACGTCCTGCACACCTGCCAGCCGTCGCCGTCAACGACCAGCTACCTCGACTACCACGATGACGCTGCACCACACCTACCTATATTTCTGTATTCGTAATAAAGCAATTGTTTCTGATCTGTGTCAGGGTAAAGCACCCTCGGTTTCGGTAACCAGGGGCCGCAACTCTGGACTCCAGGAGGGGGGTAGGCCCCGGCCGGTCGCCATGCGAAAGCTGTTGGGACTTAGTAGAAAAGAAAATAGCGAAGCTTTGAGTTTATTCCCAAAATAACTCCAAAGAAAGTTGGGCAGGCTCTAAAAGATAATGAACAATTGATAATAACTTCAGTTATCCTCTGTTTCCGAGTGAAATTTATTTCCGTTCATCGCGCGCGTCTGCGTTCGTACATTGCGTCTCCTTCTTCCAACACTTTCTCGCTCTCTGCCCTCGCTCCGCACAAGCGCGCGAGGGAACAGAGTAAATTATCGTATCAGGCCATCTTGTACTGCTGGGTGCGCTGCAATGTATCAGGTGCGTCCAAGCGAGGATGATAGTTCAGAAAGTAGTCAGGAATGAGTTTTTCTGCTCTTCCGCTACCTTTTAGTCACTTTAGAATGCCACTCTTCATCAAATAGTTATTTACTTCTGTCCTCGTTTCGCTCCCTTTGAATTCAGCATTGAGACGTCGCCAGCGAGAAACGAAGTCCACAAACAGGGCTGGGATTCATGAACACATTGGGTATAGTGCATTAGCAATGGATCAGAAGCGAATGTAGACAAGGATCAACAGTTAATGATAGATACATGATCTTGTTGCTAAGCCGTGAGCGGCTATATAAAGGATCGAATGAGCCAAGTAGGCATTCAATAAAGAATTCGTCAGACCCGCGTGGCAGCACAAACAGCCGAACTACCACATTTGGTGCGTCGGCCGATACGACGAACCGCACACAAGGAGCCAGGAAGAAACAGCGTGACAAGAAAGCTAAGGAAGCAGCAGCGTCCCTCAGTGACCAGAAGGCTGCCGAGATGTCGTACGTTCGTGCCGTGGCAGTGTGGAGGAAAGAAGACCACCTCCGTGCAAACCGACTTCAACCCCTCCGCGAAGAGGGTTTTTGTCATGGGAGAGGTGCTAGCTGGTCGCAGCTCTCCTAAAGATTCTACTACAAATGGCCGGCGTCGAGAGGAATCCAGGACCCGCTCAGAAGTACCCATGCGCCACGTGCGGCAAGGATGTCACATGGAGGAAAACAAGCGTCCAGTGCTTCGGATGCCAAAGGTGGGTGCATCTCTCCTGTTCGGGTCTCAGTTCTGTGAGGCATCACTACTCTTCCTTCCGTTGTGTTCTGTGCTCTGCCCCCAGCAACTCTGATGCCTCATTCACAAACGGCCCCCTCTATTGTACATATTAACCTCAACGGCCTTCGAGCCAAGCTGTCTGAACTCTCTCTCGTTTCCCACGTACTCATCATCCTGATATCATTATGGTTCAGGAAACCAAGCTGTCTCCTTTCGCTAACGCTCGTCACCCTAACATTCCTGGCTACACTGCTTATCATGCTCCAATGTCATCTCTCGGCGGAGGAGTTTCTACTTTCGTATTATCAAGTATACCCTCTCATCTCATACCAAACACCCTACCAGGTTGTCCAATAATTCTTGTCCGAAAATTTCACCATTTTTTTATTTTTACAACTTTATTGAAAAACAACATCGATTGGGCAGGTCGCCGATGCCCTTCGCCCAGAACTCCGGGGGCTGCGACTCGAAGAAGTCCGCGATGTCGGATTTGAGGTTGTCGTAGTTGGTGAATTTTCTTCCGGCCAAATGGTGCTTCAGCGGGCGGAACAAGTGGTAGTCGGAGGGGCGAGGTCCGGGGAATACGGCGGATGGGCAACCGTCTCCCAGCCGAGCGTCGCCAACTTCTGCTGGGTCTCCTTCGCCACGTGGGGGCGCGCGTTGTCGTGCAGCAGGTGGACCGAGGCCCGTCGGGGACGCTTTTCTCGGATGGCGGCGGCTAGTTTCTCGAGCTGATCGGTGTAGATGGAGGCGGTGACCGTCCTGCCTTGCGGGAGCAGCTCGAAGTACAGCATTCGTCATCATCCACCGTAGAAGGCCTCCCGCTGCGCTCCCTGTCCTCGAGGCTCGTGTCGCCGCTCTCGCAACGATTGAACCAGCTGCTGACTGTGCTTTGGGACACTGCATCCTCCTTGCACGCTCTGCAGATGTTGGCGACCGCGGTGCCCGTGACGTTGCCCAGCAGCCACTCGTAGTACACGACCGTACGAATTCGACCTTGGTCCATGTTAGCTTGCGCTGGTAGCTAGACGCGGCGACTGCGCCTTATTTACCCCGAGCGTAGAACTTTGGAGAACCTTCTAGAAGGTTCTCCAAAGTTCTAGAACTTTTCTATATATATATATATATATATATATATATATATATATATATATATATATATATATATATATATATATATATATATATATATATATATATATATATATATATATATATATATATATATATATATATATATATATATATATATATATATATATATATATATATATATATATATATATATATATATATATATATATATATATATATATATATATCCTTACATATAATAAGCGGCGTGGTGGTGTGTCTGACCGTACGTCTGACCGGGTGTTTGAATTTCCCGCAATTTTCGATTCCATGAGTAAGAGCGCGTTATTGTTTCACACAATACACAGAGAAGGTCGCGGAAAGAGAGTTGGGTTTAGGGGGAGCGCGCACATCACTGCTATCGTGGTGGGACCATAATAGCTGTTGCATATTGCGTCCTATAAAGTTCCTTACATATAATAAGCGGCGTGGTGGTGTGTCTGACCGTACGTCTGACCGGGTGTTTGAATTTCCCGCAATTTTCGATTCCATGAGTCAGAGCGCGTTATTGTTTCACACAATACACAGAGAAGGTCGCGGAAAGAGAGTTGGGTTTAGGGGGAGCGCGCACATGACTGCTATCGTGGTGGGACCATAATAGCTGTTGCATATTGCGTCCTATAAAGTTGAAAAATCGTGTTGGGACCACCGAGGGTGTTGCATATTGCGTCCTTTAAAGTTTCTCAGTGGCAAATCGTGGTGGGACCACCGTAGTAGTTGAATATTGCGTCCTCTAAAATTTCTCAGTGGCGATTCGTGGTGGGACCACAGTAGTAGTTGCATATTGCGTCCTTTAAAGTTTCTCAGTGGCGAATCGTGGTGGGACCACCGAGGGTGTTACATATCGCGTCCTTTGAAGTTTCTCAGTGAAGAATCGTGGTGGGACCACCGAGGGTGTTGCTTATCGCGTCCTTTGAAGTTTCTCAGTGGCAAATCGTTGTGGGACCACCGTAGTAGTTGCATATTGCGTCCTTTGAAATTTCTCAGTGGCGATTCGTGGTGGGACCACAGTAGTAGTTGCATATTGCGTCCTTTAAAGTTTCTCAATGGCGAATCGTGGTGGAACCACCGAGGGTGTTGCATATCGCGTCCCTTAAAATTTCTCAGTGGCGATTCGTGGTGGGACCACAGTAGTAGTTGCATATTGGGTCCTTTAAAATTTCTCAGTGGCGATTCGTGGTGGGACCACAGTAGTAGTTGCATATGGCGTCTTTTAAAGTTTCTCAGTGGCGAATCGTGGTGGGACCTCCGAGGGTGTTGCATATCGCGTCCTTTGAAGTTTCTCAGTAAAGAATCGTGGTGGGACCACCGAGGGTGTTGCATATCGCGTCCTTTGAAGTTTCTAAGTGGTAAATCGTGGTGGGACCACCGTAGTAGTTGCGTATTGCGTCCTTAAAAATTTCTCAGTGGCGATTCGTGGTGGGACCACAATAGTAGTTGCATATTGCGTCCTTTAAAATTTCTCAGTGGCGATTCGTGGTGGGATCATAATAGTAGTTGCATATTGCGTCCTTTAAAGCTTTTTAGTGGCGAATCGTGTTGGGACTACTGTAGGTGTTGAGTTTCTGATTTTGTGAACTCTCTTCGTATCGGGTCGTGGTGGGACCCCCCCGTCTATTGAGTTTTTCTAAACTTTCTTTGTTACGAGTCATGGTAGAGCACCCGTGCTTGTCGCGTATTGAGTCCTTTGAACTTGCTTCGTTTTGAGTCGAAGTGGGATCACATTAGCTGTTGCACATTGAGCCCTTCCCCGTCTATCGTTTGTCGAAGCCAAGCGTATGCTACAAATAGTTAATGGAGGTCAGGGCCATGTGCTGTCGTGTAAATTCTCAACAGATGTTGGGGAGTCGTTAAAATGTTTGCCTAGAACAAAAAGTTTGGGTAGGTGACCGTGAATATTCCCGAAAATTTCAGTCAGCAGTGGAAGGGAATCATAACTCTGCTGAGATCTTACACAACGGCTCGCTTGAGTATGATGCAGAGAGACCGAAGAAGTCGGCCTATCGTTTGACGAAGACAAATGAATGCTACCCATAGTTAAGAGGGGGAGGCCGGAAAAACCAGCCTACCGTTCGGCAAAATCAAGCGAGTGCTACACATAGTTGAGGGAGGGAGGCCGGGAGAAGCCAGCTAACCGTTCAGCCAAGTCAACGAATGCTACACGTTTTTAATAAATGGAGGCCGTGGGAAGACGGTCTACCGTTTGGCGAAGACAAATGAATGCTACACATAGTTAGAGATTAAGGCCGGAAAAACCAGCCTACCGTTCGGCAAAATCAAGCGAGTGCTACACATAGTTGAGGGAGGGAGGCCGGGAGAAGCCAGCTCATTGTTTGGCCAAGTCAACTAATGCTACACTGTCCTAATGAATGGAGGCCGGGAAGAGATGGTCTGTCGTTTGGCGAAGACAAATGAATGCTACACATAGTTGAGAGAGGACGGCCGGGGAAGCCAGCCCATCGTTCGGCGAAGCCTAACCAGTGCTACACAAGGTTAATGGAGGGAGGCCAGCAGAACCAACCTATCGTTTGGCAAAGCCAAATAAACAAGCGGCGGAGTCATGAAAGCTTCGAAGCAGAGATGCTTTGAATAAAAAGTGTTAACTAGCATTATCGTTATTGATTAATAGATTAGTTACACTTCTCGTTTAGGTCTGGACGGGCTATCTTGAATGGGACGGCGTAGCCAGCCACCGAACCGGCGAAGCTGGTTTGCCAGTTAGTACTGGGCGGCGTTAGCCGCCTGCCTATGCAGCTGGTATATATATAAATATATATATATGTATATATATATATATATATATATATATATATATATATATATATATATATATATATATATATATATATATATATATATATATATATATATATATATATATATATATATATATATATATATATATATATATATATATATATATATATATATATATATATATATATATATATATATATATATATATATAGTTGAAACCGACTTATGCCAGCGGACTTGTGTGAAGAGAGAAGCCGAGAATGAAGCGATTAACGGGGCTATTGATCGAAAACGATCGTTCACCTCGCCACTCTGGAGCTCGAAAGGTCATCAAAGGGGAGGTGACAAAACTACTGCACAAATATGGGGAAAAAACCCAGATTTCGTCTCTGAGGTTGGAGCAAGCCTTTAGTTTTAATCACAGCCATCACTACCTTCGTCCGACTAAATTACAGCGATTTTGTTTGAGCGGTCTGAGAAGTTTTTAACAATTTAAGTCATTCCAAAATTCTATTTTTGACAGTTCAAGGCCTCCCTCGCCCTGTTACCGCGCCTGAATTAGTTGAGACGGTCCCTAGGTGAGAATTTTCTGTGAGGGGGAAGGGAGGTTGACCTGCACGGGAGCCCTCAACCCTCACGCCGTACCCTGGTCCGCATATGCCTGCAAAAGTAATCACAATTTCGCAATGACACTTTGGTTACTTGACATCATGTGTTCACATAACATCGCATTAGGTCCATTCATCGCTGCCCCTCCGCTAGCGAGGCTCACTTTGACGGCGCGGTTTATAGACTGATTTTCCACCTCTCTCGCCCTCTCGGAATGTATGAATGGCCCAGCAGCACCGTCATGGCGGTGCGGTAGGAGCGAAGTGAATAACGCGGTTGATAAACACCTCTAGTGAATAGGACCGCTGTGGAGGTGCAGAGGGAGACCATGAATGACCTAGCTGCGGTTGCATGGAGGGGCGGCGGAAGAAGAACGATCGGCCCGCTCTGGCGTCGGGAAATTTCATTCATACTCGCCGCATCATCAGAGCAGGCCCTTCAGACGGAAAGGACGGCGATAAGTACAAGTAAACCCTTAATCGTCGACATAGACGGGCGGGACGAGTCGGGCTGCAGAGAAAGCGAATAAAGGACAACCATGAAGTTGTGTAGCAGCCCTGCATCCCCTTTCGATGGCGCCACTGTCCGCTGCCCACACAGAGTCAGGCGGCCCGTTGTGTCTGACCATGGCGGTGCCACGTCACTCTTCGACGATCATAAAATTACGGGAAATTTCTCGAACGCAATTTAAAAATCTCCATTTCTGGGCCGAAATTTTAACGATCTCCAAAAGATTTCAATTTTTACGAAAAATTAATTGCGACCCTTGATCCACGCGTTGTGTCGCAACACACCCCGCTTGGCTCTCTCTGATTTCGCGGAGGTCTTTGATTACGTCACAGTGTGTTTCCATTATTTTTCTTACTTCGCTAAGTTCTGTTCACGTGGAAACGTCCCCATTTTCGGTCCAGTCCAACAACACAATTACTACGGGTCCCCATTTATCTCCTTCGTTCTAGATTTGAGAGGAGTAGCAAATTCCTCCCACTAAGTGCTACCTCATCTATTCTACGGTCATATTTCCAAAGAGAAGATCTCGGCGCTTCCATTCGGCAGGCTGTTGATATGTCACAAAAGAATGCTCGATTGACCGACAAAGAAGAGTGTGATCTATTAGAAGTTCGTGCTTTTATATTATATATGATCTTGATGATGACCTCGTGCAGACTTTTTTTTGCAGAGATACAAATTTGTTATCCAAGAAGCAGCTGCAAATGCGGAAAAGAAGACTGTAGCGACCCAAAGGAAGAGATTTGATCCTTCTCAAGTTACTCCAAGAAAGCCCAGACCTCACCGCTATACGAGGGAGGAGAGGAAAGAGATGCGCGAAAAAGAGAATCATAGTTGATTATAATCTCAATGTTGTTGTTGAAAGTTGACGCTGAGAGCGTAAAGAATTTTATTGTTTTGTGTATGAGTTGGTAAAATATCCTGCAGGATAGTTTGCTCTTGTACAGCTGTGTACTCGCCACTGCTCCAGCTCCACTCTTCAGGTTCAAATTATCTAACTGTTTTGCTTTGCTACGGATTAGTATGATTTGGAAATGTTACATTTGTGAGAAACTCGTTAAAAGAAATGAAATGTTTTATGCTACACTGATTTGGCATGGTGAATAAACTCGAAAGAAGCGCTAAAAACTCAGTGAAATGATTCATCGTTGATTTGGCTGTGCACTTGTTTACTAAACAACAAAAATTGAGTGTGACATTGAAGAACCAAATCACACACTTCTTACTGAGAATTTATGTATTCGTGTGACAGCAGTTCTCTTAGTTAAAACATACAAACACATTGCGTGATGTTATTTTCCACTTTCATTAATTGATAGTCAATCGGGAAGCGAACGAGTCAAACAATTCTAGTAATGCTTGAAAATCAATATTTCTGAATGTTTGAGGTGGGAGACGCAACATACTTTTGCAAGGACCTTCAGACTTGTTAACCTAAACTGCAAGCGTTAGGTTGATTTTCAGAAGAGAAGCGCGTGATTTGGTTTTTTCAATGTCACACTCAATTTTTTGTTGTTTAGTAAACAACAAGTGCACAACCAAATCAACGATGAATCATTTCACTGAGTTTTTAGCGCTTCTTTTCGAGTTTATTCCCCATGCCAAATCAGTAGCATAAGACATTTAACTTCTTTTAACGAGTTTCTCACAAATGTTTCATTTTCCAAATCATACTAATCCGTAGCAAAGCAAAACAAAGTTAGATAATTTCACTTTATTTTAGCAAAAAAGTTTCTTTTTAAAGGCACATTACACCCTCAGTATATGACCTTTTCAAATGTTCAAGCAGTTGTGTAGTAGACCCTCTTTGCAGAACACTTCTGCCCACCCCTTCTAGCACCACCCACAGTTCACACCTTTTTCTTGGTTTCCTAAACCCAATGACGACTAGATGGAACAGGATTTTAATTTGCCACCGGCACAAAATTTCTTCACGGAAGTGGGAGTGGTTTTTTCTTACCAGAGTTTTCCATGAGTAGGCCCCAATATCGTGTTATCTCTATCACCGGTGAGAGGCTGTTTCCCTTAATCCCTAGTGTGTTCAGCTTTGGCCGCTCACCTCCAGGAGAATGACGGTGTGTGAATGAAACACACCGCTCTCAATTTATTTTGTACCCTACCGCTTTATCAACTGGTTTATCATCAATTTTGTTTACCGTGAGAATTTTGTGCCGGTGGCAATTTATAATCGTCTCTAGATGAACGGATGAATCGCAACCGCGTTTTCTTCGGATTTTCACTCCTTGCCGGTCTCCTCCCACTTGGATCAAACACACGATCCGTAACGCTTGGCGTCACTCCCAGTTGGGTCCCGCCCTTCTTTCCCCGGTGCTGGCGCTTTTTCAGCTCGAGTCCCACACACACTTTCCCCCGGCGCTTGGCGCACTCCCAGTTGGGTCCCTCACGCTTTTCTCGGCGCTATGCACCCGAAGCTAGGGTCCCGCACACGCTTCCCGGCGCTGGCATGCGTTCCCAGTTGGGTCCCGCACAACTTCCCCGGCGCTTGAGCGCACTCCCGGAAGTTGTCCCGCACATTTTCTCCGGCGCTCGGCGCGCTTTAATTGGGGTCCCGCACACGTTTCCTTCGGCAGCGCTTGGCGTGCTCCCAGTTAGATCCCGCCCACTTTCCCGGCGCTTGGCGCGCTCCCCAGTTGGGTCCCGCACATTTTCTCCGGCGCTCGGCGCTTTTTGAATTAAACCGCACAATGTTCCCGGCGCTTGGCGTGCTCCCAGTTAGATCCTGCCCACTTTCCCCGGCTCCTGGCGCTCCCAGTTGGGTCCCGCACATTTCCCGGCGCTCGGCGCTTTAATTGGGGTCCCGCACACGTTCCCCCGTCGCAAGCTTGGCGCACTTCCAGTCAGGTCCCCACACAAACGTTCTTGTGGGGTTTGGGCACACTTCCAGTTGGGCACCGCATATGTTTCCCGGCGCTTGGCGCACTTCCAGTCAGGTCCCACACACGTTTCTCCGGCGCTTGGCGTGCTCCCAGTTAGATCCCGCCCACTTTCCCCAAGGCCCTTTTTGGCGCGCTCCCAGTTGGGTCCCGAACACGTTCCCCGGCGCTCGGCGCAATTTCAGTTGGGTTCCGTGCACGTTCCTGGCGCTTGGCGCACTTCCAGTCAGGTCCCACACACGTTCTGTGGCGCTTGGCACATTTTCCGTTAGGGGTTCCGCACACGATCTCGCCGGCGCTTCTTTGGCGCACTCACAGTTGGGTCCCGCATCTTTCCACTGCGCTTTGCGCATTTTCATTCGGGTCCCACGCACGTTTTCCTGGCTCTTGGCGCACTTTCAATCGGATCCCACACACAATGTTTTGTGGCGTTTGGCACACTTCCAGTCGGGCCCCGCACAACAAACGGCGTGCATACGGGTTCCTGATGGACGTAAAGGAGACCTACTCTAACGCTCGCAATCAATTCACTCTTATCACAATACTCCACTCCATTTCTCTCAATTGGGCCAACCATGTTCCTTATCATCTCAAAAAGTTTCACCTGGACTCACACACAAACACACACACACACACACGCACACACAATAAGACACACACACACACACACACACACACACACACACACACACACACACACACACACACACACACACACACACACACACACACACACACACACACACACACACACACACACACCACCACACACTCACCACACACACACCACACACACACACACACACACACACACACACACACACACACACACACACATACGCACACGCACCACACATTATAATACACACACGCACACTCACTCAGACAATGGGGTGGACTCCAACCGCGGGCGAAAAATCGCAGGTTTTCGTACCGACCGCGCGCCACTATCGTTCTTGACCGCGGGCAAAAATGTATTCCGTCCCGAACGTGAGCATTTGCGTACTCGACCGCGCGCAAACGAAATAGTGCACGCGGTCGATACGCCTGTGCTGCGTACCAACCGCCCTCACAAATTTCCATGGAGGCGGTCTGATCAGCGCGCATTCATCTCTTTTTTGCTCGCGGTCAGTACGAAAGATGACTTTTCGCTGCGGTCGGTACGTGAGCACAACGCATTTAAGTATGCACGTGGTCGCGTTCGGTACGCAACCGCCGCCAGCGTTCAGCATCAGCATCCAAAACTGGACGATGGGATCGTTTTATGTATAAGTTTGCGCGGTCGGTACGCAACTATTCGCGTTCAGCACGCAATCACTCCGGCGTTCAGTACGCAAGCGAATTGATGAGTGAGACTCAGCTTTATTAGGTTCTGCGCGGTCAGTACGTGCAAGCGTTCGCGTTCAGTACGCAAACCGCCCGCGTCCAAGATTGATAATGATATTCAGTTCACTATCACTCGCGGCAAATTCACTCTTTGCGCTGATTGATATCCAGCCGCTCAGCAAATTCACCCTTTGCGACAATAAGCTTTTGATGACGGCGCTAAAGGTGAACTTGATGCCTAATGATAACAGAGCGTGATAAGCAGGCCGCTTTCCCCGAAGCATCAAGTCTCGAATTAGCAGAGTGCGTGGTCGGTACGCAAGTGTCCCGCGTTAAGTACGCAAGTTAATTGATGAGTGAGATCAGTTTGTCAGTTTGCGCGGTCGTGTTCCGCAAATGTTCGCGTTCAGGACACGCAACTATCGGAGGCCCAGCGTGCAAGAAAAAACTGGTGTGGGCGGTCGGCAAGCGATTATGCGCGCGGTCGGTAGGCAATGAAACGCATTCAGTAAATCCAATCGCACACGTTCGGTACGCGCACACGTTCTTGTACGCCACGTGTATTCGTGCGTGTAGTTCATTCGCAAGTGCACACGTGCAAAACGAAATTTTGAGCTTCGGGGAATGAATTTCCCACTGCTCCTTCAAATAAGGGGTGTCTTGATGAAAAGTGCGCAGGACGCAGTGGATGTGCGCAGGACGCCGTAGAGCGTGTGGATTCCATGAGAGCGGGACCACAGGGGGGAGCGCAGGACGCCGTAGAAAGTGTGCGGTGCTTCAGTGGGAGTGCGGAGGACGCCACAGAAAGTGTGCGGGCCTCCAGAGGGAATGCGCAGGATGCCGCAGAAAGATTGCGGAGCCCCCACTGGGAATGCGCAGGACGGTGTGTGGGACCATAGTGGGAGTGCGCAGGACGCCGTAGAAAATGTTTGGGACCCCAGTGGGAAAGCAAGGGTCGCTTTTTATGGTTGCGGGTCACAATTTTCAGGGAGCTATAGTCGCCTTCGTTAACACCGACTCGTATCGATATCATTATTCAACGAAGGCAAAAACTGTGTAGTCATAGGCTTTCGCCTCTCCAAAATGCGAATCGCTAAGCAAAAATTAGACCAAGAAGGGAACAGCTTTGCGAGAAATAAATGAAATTTCTAAAGGTTCAGCTTCCTAGAAAAAGTAACGTTTTTGGCAATGTTATAATTTCAAGAAATATAGAAGGTGAAAAATTTAAAAAAGTCTTGAAATATCGTTAAAAATGATTTGGTACCGGGTAACCAGCAGTAATGGAAAAACTTCGAAATGTAGTGATATGACCAAAATCGGATTTGGCGGTCAATCATAGGCCAACTTTTTGATAAGTAGTGACAGACGAGGGATAGGATTTTAGAAGCTTTTCCGTTAAACTTATCAAAAAGCTAAATCAAGTGCGCAACGGAAACCGTAAAACATTTTATTGAAGCCGAAATACGGAAATCAGCATTTTGTCAAGCTATGTGAACGTAACGCTCAAATCCGATGCGCGCTTGATTTAGCTTTGATAAGTTTAACAGAGAAGCTTCAAAAGTCCTATCCCTCTTCTGGTCAATCTACTTTATCAAAAGTTGGCCTATGATTGAACTGTCAAATCCGATTTTGGTCATATCACTACATTTCTGAAGTTTTTCCTTACTTCTGGTTATTTTGCACCAAACTCATTTCTTTAAAGATATTTCAAGACGTTTTTTTTTTTTTTCCTCAACTCCTATATCTCTTGTAATAATAACATTGCCAAATCGTTACTTTTTTTTTCCAGGAAGACTAAACATTTCGAAATTATCCTCTGAATATCCTTAATGTCTTATCTAATGTCAGCTACCTGGATGATTTGATAAATCAATGCTGTTACCTTTGAATTATGTTTGGGCGAAAAAATATAAAGTGACAGCACCCTCGTGAACAAACACTGCGTGATTCCAGCGTGCCCCATCCCTCGAATGGTCTACTTCTAATCTGTGGGACCATGATGATTTGAAAAAATACAATCATAGCTTAGAATCGCGCCGCTGGTTGGATGTCATTATGCCGTCTCTGAGCTGTCCGTGCATCATATGTTTTTTTGGGCTATGAGGAAAATCTACTCAGGAATCTACTTTGCTAGAGAATGGATATCCATTTTTAGGACAGCTCGCAAATTTACTAAAATGGTATGCGCAGATTCAGAAGCAACAGTAAATTAACTCATCTGTAAATCGTAGCCGTGATTTGGCCGGAACAGTGGTGCGAGTTGCTAAGAGTGGGTGATACACAACCCGTTACGGAGGAGCGCAGAACCCTTCCCAATCGGGCAGTGCGTTCATTGCGGAACACGCAGACAGGACTCAGCGATATTTCGGTTCATGTATAGCGCCGTTAGATCGCTATTAGCAGGCTTCTCACGAGCGTCCGCTCCTTTCAGCAGAGCAGAAAGCGTAACTCTCAGTTTAGCGTTGCGCATGTATCTCGGCAACGTATAATTGAGATCGTAATTATATTCACTAAGTTAACAGCACGGGGGAAGGCTAATTTTATAACAACCCCGCTTGATTTAGGAAATATTTGGACTTCCAGCGACCAGAACTGAACAATTCCTCCACCCGAGAGTTCTTGAGTTACCTGGAATCTCTATGACCTCCTGGATCACCTCATCATCAGATTACCGCTAGTGACCAATTTAATGACTTTTCCCCGACTCCGCCGGCTGGACCAATAAACTCAACTAAAAAGGCTCCCTTTAAAGGCAGTGTTCACGATAATCTTCAATTTTGAGATTAATCGTTGAATCGGATTGTTTGGCTCCCCGAGTAGAAACTGAAATGACGAAGAAACCGAGAAAAACGCACCAGAAGGGCACGAAATCCTTTTTACTCACCCAGCTTCTTTACTCTCAGTGGAAATCCGTTTTGTTATGACAGCGAAATCTTTTGTGGACCCGTCTCTTGCAATTATCTATTTTGTGTTGCTCCGTTCTTTCCTTCGGACCCTAATCAATACTGTTTTGCCCAAAAAATATTCTTCCATTTTCGATTAGCCCCATTTTTCACCGGTGACAACCATCGTGAACATAAACCATCCAGCCGGACAACTAGTCCATGTTATAGAATAATGTCACTGAAATACGACGCGTTTTATTGCGTTTTTCGCCGTTTCTTCAAAATTTTAGGTAACACTTGGTAGCCAACGAATTGTTTTGAGTGGAAAACTCGGGAACAAAAAATCTTCGTGAACACTGTCTTTAAATTCAAAAATCGCCTGGGGTATTCTCTTTTTTACTATTCTATTCTATTCCTTTTACCCTATTCTTACATATTCTTTTTACTCATTCTGCTCTCTTTATTTTTTTCTTCATTCTCTTTTCAGGCCACACAACCAAACGACTTTTTACCTTTCTCCTCTTCTTCATCTTCTCGTAATTATGTTACTTTTCTTCGTTTTATTAACTTACTTGTTTATTTACTCTTATTCATCTTTTTGTTTATTTATTTGTATATTCCTTTATTTCTTTATCTATTTATTTATTTTATTTATTTATTTAGTTATCACTTTATTTGGATATTTATAGTGTTGTTAAGATCCTCTTCCACCGAATGGACGTCAGTGGATTTTCCCTTGTCCGTCTGTTATATTTCGATCAATCCAAGGTGTACCATTTAGGAGCCCAACTCTTCTTCGATGCTGTGGGTTTATCGTTACTCAGAAAATTTAGACCTGCTTCAAGAATTTACCACAAACTATAGTTAAAGCTTTCAGCCCTGAGAGATTCTCAAAGTATTTCTAGGAATGAATCCTGGTGTCCCCCTACGTCTAGGATAGAAACTGGTTAGCGCCTAACGCTCATGTTTCATTCATTTGAAGCTAAGCCACCAAGGTTAAGTGGCGGATTAAAACCTGTCCATAGCTTCAAAAATCCTTCGAATTCTCATTTAATATCGACGACAATCATAGAACTCCTCAATAAAAATTTCGCTCGAAGTCAGGGAAGAGGGTAGTATGCTATGAGGCGCACTCAATACGAGCTCGATAGTCTGGGTAAAATGACATAATTTTCATCTGAAAAGAGATCGATACTCAAGCTATTTTGTGTAGCTACCATATTCACTTTATCCAAATGAATATGAATAGCCCTAACCTTCCTCTCAGCGTGACGGAGAGGTGAGTATGAATGAAATTTCATCTCTCACGCGACCTCCTGCCCCGCAATAGCAGTGCCTCTCTAGTGATTCATACTCCACTGCAGATTCATACATGAAAAATAAAAATTTACTCGCTATCAGATATCTGAGTAGCATTATCAGTCGTTGTTTACTCAAGAGCTTCACACAAACCTCCTATCTCTCAGAGCGGTATGATTCATTGTGGTGCTAGCGAAGCGCCTACCAGATTTGGTTTTGAATCGGCCACGCGCGCAACCCCTTTTTCGAAACCTCAGTTCCAGAGGAACGCAAGAAATTAGGGCTAAGTTGCATTGAAAAAGAGCGTAAAAAAAGTTGGGTATACATCCCAAAAAATGGTTTTGGAACGGTTTTCTGGTTTTCGAGAAAAAATTGGAAACCCGCCTGTTTTTGTTGTTAATCTCCTTTTTTTCAGACGGCGTTCACGATCTTGCGGGTAAGACTTTGAAATTGAGCTAGGGAAGCTCATTTTTTTGACTGGAGACTGGAAATAGGTGCAGGTCGCTCCTATCCATTTTGAACTTGATACACTTAACTTTGAAGAAGTACCTCAAAATCGTGGGTTTACATGCTAAATTAGCCGCGGAGCACGAAAAACTGCTTGGACATGATACGGCTGTGGAGACCAAGCGTGGGGAGCGGATCTGCAGCCAGCTAACACAGGCCGACGGAGGTAAGTACGGAACTTGTCAGAATTCTTACTCGTGATGACGTAATCGATCGATAATCAATATTATCGATTTTCGAGCTTTTTGCACAAAAATGCGACGAGGGAGGCATTGATTGCTGATGGGATTGGTTTTCTTATTGGGAAATTTTGCTCATCAGTCATTATCGATAAATAAATAATCAATAATATTGATTTTTTCTGCCTGTTACTGCTGATGATTTTGATTGCTGATGGCTTTAAGTCACTTGTTCGGGAAATTCTTCTTACCATGCAAGATCAAATATTAATGATCAATACTTGTCCGAGTTATCACATGCTGCTCGAAATGCGGCAATGAGTGCTATTTTTATGGTTTTGGGTCATAAGTTTCCAAAAAAATTGTACCGCTACGACAATATCGTTTGTCAAATGTTTTAATTATTCCAAAAGGAAATCGTGGAGCAAAATTGAGTCAGAAAGGAACCTTCGGGAAAAATATGTGTAATTTCTGAGAATTTGCTTCTGTAGTAACGAGTGGTGATTTGCACGATAAAAAAAGTTTTAAAAATGTTGAATATCTTAAAAAAGAGGCCTGACATAAAATAGCTCGGAAAATGTCAAAGTAGGAAATCGGGTGAAATAACCAAAAATGTGATTTGGTGGTCGTTCATTTCTTAAGTTTTCTTCCGTTAGTCCTATCAAAACGAAATCAAGCGCAACGGAAACCTTAAGCTACTTCTGAAAGCTGTATTAAGAGGAATCAGCATAGGTCAAGCTAGGTGAACGCATAAGCCCTCCTTTTTCCATATCGTGCTTGATTTCGTTTTGATGGTTGTAACGGAGAAGCTTAGAAATGACTGACCACCAAATCACATTTTTGGTTATTTCAATTTGATTTCTACCTTTATTTTCCAGGCTATTTTACGCCAAATCTCTTTTTAAGATATTTCAAGACATTTTTAAAACTTTTTATCATTACCAAATCGTTACTTTTGCCAGGAAGCTAAATCCCTCTCACTTGAATTCTGGAGTTACCAGCACCGCCTTTCCCGCTCCGCCATGGTGGTGACGCTAGAGCATTCATACTACTGAGACAGATTCATTAAATCTCTTTCA
>JAPDOI010001896.1:0-126537 GCA_029168955.1 Aplectana chamaeleonis
TAACTCGAGCGAATCACCAGAAAAACTTGTCACTTGAACATAGAAATATATTCGTAAAAAAGCTTCTCCAAATTCAAGGTAAAAGGGTTTCAAGTTCTCCTGCTACATAATCGAATGAATGTACATACATCAGATGAGGTATCGGTCGAGAGTTCGTCAGAGGTTAGGTCGAGCGATATTCTTGAGAAACCTATTACCGAAATTGAGTAAAATTCCTCATATCATATGTATATCATGTCATATCGTACGTGGCACGGCAGTGATTTTCAGAGAGGTATAATTTCCATAAGATGAGTGCTCAGCTGCCTTGAAATGTAGCGAATTTTCTCTTTCAAGCCCTCGTCATAGTAGCCGAAAGCGGCCACCCTAGTCCCACCCGGCCGATAGGTATGAGAAGCACGCAAAACGGGAAATGAAGTGATGAAAATCATCCTCGAATGATAAAAAACGTCCTATGATATGATAATGTTTGACCCCAACTGATAAAAACCGTCTGGAATGATAAAAATCCACCTGATACGACTAAGGACGACATAGAGAAGGTGGAAATTTATCAGTTGAGGATGATTTTTATCACTTCATTTTTTCCCGTCCTGTGTGTGTCTAATAGATATCGACCGGGTGGGACTAGGACGGAAGGTTTTTCGGCCGACTATGACGGGGGCCTCAGAAGTAAAGCCTAGGCCGCTCATTTTGAGCCGGTAGAAGCAAGGCTCATCGGGCTTATCATGTCAAAATCTCCTTATCACCGTTATATTTTGCTATCACCGACAGCTCCTCTGCTTACTCCGCCCGGACTCATCCTAGCAACCTAAGCTATACATACACTTCTAATTTTCAGGCCTCTTTTTCTAATGTATTTCTAATAGATGTGTACTTCAAATCGAGGTGAGCGTCTTGTAGAAAAATTACGGTATGTAGAGTCTTATCAAATTTAGTGTGGTGGATGGAGCAGGCGCTATGATTGTGGCTGGCAGTGCAGCGTCTGCGACACCAACGGCCGACAGGGTTTCGATTGCGCGCGGCGATCTACCTCCGCAAACCGCTCTACTCTCTGAACTAAAACATTCAAGGACTCCGTCTCTACTCTACTGAGTAATTCCCTGGATTGTCTGTGCATAGGATATCCTCGCCGATTGCTGTAAGCTGGACATGCAAGAATTTAATTAGGTATGAATCGATTCTCCATCTGGTAAGAAAATGCACACAGTCAGTCGAAAAACCACGTGGGCATTACGAAACCGAAAACAATGTAATCGAAGTAGTAAATCAATGCAATAAGCGTTCTCGAGTATCGATCGGAGAGAATTTGCTTCCGGAGACTTCGACGTTCGCGAGAGCCAGACGTTGAGTGCTTCGATTTCACTTCTGAAAGTGAGGAATTAGACAGATTCTGAAGGATGTGTGGCGAATTTTGCGTTGTTAAGAACGTTTTCTCCTCGAGTGGCAATCAGAAATCGATGGGCTTCAGCATTTCTCATTCCATCGTACTGTGACGGTGCTCGGAACACTAAACATCTTTTAAGGGCAGTGTTCACGATGAATATCACACCCGAGTTCGACCCGAAAATGGTGTTGTTTGGTCGTGTGGCAACTAATATTGAAGAAACAGCGAAGAAAAACGTTCAGAATAATGTAACGGTTTCAAAAATAACGGTTTCTAACGTTCAGGGCGTGGACGAGCTTACTGGCCCTGCTAGTTTCCGCAAACGCTCAGCAAGCGAGCGCTAATCGCGAAATGTGCGCGAATCGATCAGGCTGGACGCGGCAGAGTTGCTTGGCGATTTGCCATCGAAAACGCCTCAAGCTCGTCAGAATGGGGGGCGGACCGGAATGAGCAGGCCTAACGGGATAGCCTTCGAAGCCGCTTTTATTAATTGCTGGCCCGTTTTCGCTGACTTCTTCGATCCTATCCCCTCCAGCATCTGCCAAACTTAGTTTTTCGAACTGAAACCTCGAGAACGAAATTTATCGTGGACACTGCCCTCAAGATTAGGATTCTAAGTCAGCCCTATTGGCGATACTAACCTCGTACATCGCTGGGCTAGGCAGGTCATCGCTATTCGTCGGAGGTGCAAAAGCCAGCAATCGGTTCAAGAGGAGATTCAAACTTGTAGGTTTAGATGGTTCGGTCAAGTGTGCGGGATGTATATCCGTGCAGATTTTTTTACAGTACAGATTTGGTGAAAGAAATTGGTTTGCTGGGCAATTGATCGAAAAAACAGTCTCCACAAAAACTCGGTTTACGAAAGTCGCTAATGACCTGAAACTCACCCTGCACGCGCTCGAGGGGATGGACGACAAAACACTTGGGGTTGCACCCCAGGCCTGACATCTAGTGGAATGCCTCGTTGTCAGCAGCAGGTACTGCCAGCACACTCTTGAGTTTCGAACCCTCCTCAGTGACAGCTCGTGTAGCTGTTAGCAGCACCTGTTACTGACAGCGAAGGGTCGATCCGAATGCCAGCCTTGGGTGCAACCTCTCGTTATCAGCAGCATATACTGCAAGTGGAGAGAGAACTTGTGCTACCCTCCGCCCCCCCCCTACGGGGTTCGGTACAATCCTTCCATCATCCTTGCCAAGGTCCACAACTAAGGGATCTTTCCTGGCTATGAACAATGAGGACGATCCCTCAGCGTCAAAAATTACCGTCTAAAAATTATTCAAGGTCACCTTCCAAGACCGGCCTCAAACGGCCAAGCGTCCACAAGAGACTGTCCGCCTCATATATAAGTAATTAAGTGATTAAGTAAGCTAGATAGTCAGCAAGTAAATAAGTGAGTGAGGAAATAAGAATGAGGAAATGAGTGAGGAAATAAAAAAATTATAAGAAAGTGAGTCAATAGAATTCAATTATCACTAAAAAAGCATTCCAAAATACTACAGTGCATTCGAATAGCAGGACTGTAGATAAGGGGAGCGATAGCATCACTTACTTGAAAGTGCTTTTTTAATGGTCGACCGCATTTCTATTGGAATCCCAGCTTCACCAAGTATTACGTCGATCTTATCGGCTACGAGTCTCATTTGGTCAGAGCCTTCTCCTTCTTGATACACTATTAGACGATATGTATTCAATTGCTTTTTGAAATTACATTGCCTGTAAATACATTGAGAATTTGAAAATTCCACAGCAGTAGAGAAGAAAAATAAGATTTCGAAATCTCTCCCATGTCCTTCATTTCCGAGCTACTCGCAGTCGTATTATCACTATCGTAGATGCGAAGCGGTTGTTTTTTGAAAAAAGCAATCATGAAAATGAAGAAATCATTCTCAAAACGGCACCTCTCCTATGATAGTTAAAGACATCGTACGCGCTGAAAACCACTCACTGTTTTTTTTTTCGGTTTGAATGATTCTCTGGACCCACCCAAGAACGTAGGGAGAACTTGTTCGATTAAAAACGCCTTATTGTGAAGATAAATGAGGTCGAATGTCTAAAATTTCGTCAAAAGAAGCCGACCCTCCGTCAGTCATCTGGCACAATTTGCTGTCAGCCATCCTAATTGTAAATGATCAACAATTGATACAGTACAACTGAGGGGAAGTTGATAGAATATACTATACAATTACGTAAAGAATGACTTTTCTACACACATCGATTAACCTTTCCTTCTCCAAAAATCACTTGAAGGAAAGATAAACTCCATTTGATCGTGAGATCGTTGGTCAGAACAGCGATCTCTAGCGATCGACTCTTTCTTTCTTAAAAGTCGATTGAGATATTTTCGGTCTGGAAAAGGGTTTTCAGTGAATTTTCTGCGGGTTTTTCAACGTAGCTGTTATATAGGGAACTAAAGCTCTCATTATATATGGAGAACTCAAAAACGAAATCCATCGTGAACGATGCCTTTGAGCCCAACCCTGCGAGTAGAGGGAATTGGAGGGTACATAGTTTGAGATTTTATATTTCGTGCAGATGTTTTTCGGTGGGAATCTGTAGTTACACTTCTTCTTCTCGTAGCTACATAAGTTCACCGTTGCTCTCCACTTATCTCATCCACCCCCTTTCTCATATGGTGCGAATTATGTAGCTTCGAGAGATTGAACAGTGAGAGGAAAGTCGACTCAACAGCTGTATTCAATTCAGATTATAATGCTCAGCCCTTCGCCTACGTAGGTCACGATTGATGGTTGACACGCCATCGCGCCCAAATGACAAGTCGCTACCACAATTTGCCCAGGTAAGTTTGGCCCAGTTCTACTCGGGAATAAATGCTCGTTAGTTGGCCGCAACAGACGCGATTATACATAAGGTGCGTCCGAATGAGAATGGCGGCCCATGCGGCCGGCGTGCTTGGCAGGCGGCCGTCGCGTTCGCCGCTCTCGGACGAGCATGCGAAAAGTCCCCACCGCCATCGACAACGAGCGAGGCCGGCACCGGCTGGCAGCAAGGACTGCGCCGATCAATCAGTGGGAGAGGGGACGGCCGTCGTTGAAATCCAACACTCGTCCGAGGGCGACACATGCGACGGCCGCCTGCCAAGCACGCCGGCCGCGTGGGCCGCCATTCTCATTCGGGCACACTTTACGGGTCCTGTTTTGATAGCGGAGCTGCTGTTGGGCGGTCTTTTTGCATCACTTGTTGGATAAGTATCCAGGGAAAGGAGCAAGGTCGCTTCGTTGACTTGCATTGCCTCTCCTATACTAGGCAAGTCCCTGAATGCAAAATGAATTTACGAAAGTGGCCCATTGAGAGTTGTCGTGGGGCGGGGGGAATGTAAAAATAAACAATTTTGAGTCTTCAAATTTCTCTAAATGCACGTGGGTTGATCAAAAACCGAAAAAGGTGGCTTTCTTGGATCTCATTATGTCCAAAGTTCTCCCATGGGCGCCATTTGAGGCGCTGAGAATAGTATAAAGTTTGTTTTTAGTTTTTCAAACGACTACGGTAGTATATGGTGGGTAAATGGTGAATCAGCTACCGTGACCTACTTACGTGAGGCTTACAAGGGAGCTACTTTTAGTTAGCCTGGCCATTCTGGATGAAATGTACTTTTCTGGAACCGTTTTTAACGTGGATTCCTAATACGGGCTTTGCAGCCGCCTAATAACACTCAAAGTTATATGTGTTTTTCAATGCCTGACGGCAAGGTAAGGGTACTGAGGGATAATCTAAGGTGCTGAATCTGGAGTTCGTTTGTCGTAGTTTTGAGGTTTGCTGTTGGTTACGGTAGGTAACATGCCACTTAGGGGGCAAAACCTACCTTAGTATTTCGAAAATCACCAAATGGACGTTAAAGGTAGTGTTCACGATGGAAATCGTTTTTCTGCTTCTGCGCCTATCTTGCGAATGGCCCCATGCTGATTCCAATGATGTCTCTGAAATCGTACAAGACCTTCTGGGAACGGAGTTATGGTCCCTCAAAGATTGAGCTAAGGAAGCATTGTGGACGAGTTGTCCGAGACTTGTAACTTCCGTCTTTTGCAGCCGATGTATGCGAGCTGACCTGAGTAAAGAGAGAAGTTGGGAATAAAGTCAAGAACGGGGCTATTGATTGGAAAACATCGCTCATCTGACGATCTCGAGCATTCATTTGTTCACGTCGGTGGGCGTGGAAAGTGCATCTGGGGGTGACGCGCTGACGGGTGTCCAACATTGGGCTCTTTTGGAGCGTTTCCTGGCTCGTTTCCATGCGTTCTTTCGACGGCAACGTTAAAGCGTGCCCCTCCAACACCAATCCCTAGTGGAAACTGAAACACATTTTTTATCGTGAACACTGCCTTTAAAGGAACAGTCCAAACTCGTGGGTAAAATTTATATTATGGTCCTGCCGGTGTGTGTAGCAACCCTGCCAAACGCGGAATCTCAACTCTTCCGAATAAGCGAGAAAAATCGAGCACCCGTTCCCACCGCCCCCCAAATCAGCACCCATTGCCTCCGCCCACTTCAGGGGTTTCGGTCTCAATAAGGACGAAACTCGCCATGGATTTTGATCAAAATCTACGTTCTTCCATTTTTATTGCTCTAGCTTTCTATTGTGATCTGCTCCGGTGAGTTGTCTGCGAAAAACGAGGATGCTCCGGTGAGTTGGCTGCGAAAAACGAGGAAAAACAGGCCCGAGACAACTCGTCCACAAAATTTTCGCCGTCTGAACTTGCAATTTTTGAGGGGCCATAACTCCGTTCGTAGTGTGTTCTGAGCCATTCTGAAGACATCATTATGATCAACGTAAAATTCTCTCTAAGCTGAGCAAAAAAACTGAATAACGTTCCGGAGGTTGGACTGTGCCTTTAAAGGCAGTGTTCACGATAAAAGTCGTTTTTCTGTTTACCGCCTATCTTGAAAACGGTCCCATGCCGATTTTAATGATGTCCCTGGAATCGTACAAGACCTCCTGGAAACGGAGTTATGGCCTCTCTAAATTCAGCTAGAGAAGCATAGTGGACGAGTTGTCCAAGGCTGGTAACTCCCATTTTTTGCGGCCGACGTGTGCGAGCTGACCTGAGTAAAGAGAGACGTTGAGAATGAAGGGAAGAACGGGGCTTTTGATCGGAAACCGTCGCTCATTTAACCACGAATGCAAGGGAACTGTTATAGGATGTGGGCGGAGTGGCCCGATGGGTTGGCTGGCCCACGAGATTTTCACCCACTTACCGGCCGTTTTTCGTCGCACTTCCGTTTTTAATCTACTTAGAGGGACCCAAAGCTTACGTTTTAGCCAAAAAAACGTCCAACTTTTCCTTCGTGAACACTGCCTTTAAGTTTGTATTCACCACCCGGAATAACCCTCGCATACAAATTTTGAGTAAAATCGGAGACTTTGACCAAACTACGACATACTCACCGTAATCTACCATAATCTGTGAGAAATCGATAAAATGACCCCAGATTCGTGCTTAGCACTCCAAACTGCCTTCACTCAAACTTTGCTCAGGAGGGTAGTTTTGGGTGCTGAATATAATTATGAGGTCTGTTTTTACAAAGACTATTGCGTGTTTTGGACGGTACAAAGGAAACGGAAATCTTGCGAAAAACGCCCATAACCTTTTTCAGAGTCTCAGGCATTCGCGGGTGGTGAGATGCGAATCTCTACGGTATCACCACCGGTTGGCGGACCCCCAAATAGGGCAAAGCGAGCCGTGCGGCTCGGTCGCTCACCTAGCATTCAGCACAAACTAGCCCTCTCAGACGCGGACCGAAACCAGAAAGGCGCCAATGAACTATCCAATGGCGCATTGATCGTCAGGCGTGTATTTAAATCATGGTCTGAGGGTGCACAAAACATCACTTTTGTGTATGAAATTGATTTTTTTTATCATTTGAACGGTTGCAGCCGTTAACCTTCTTGTCTATAATACATTTCATCTGAAATTCTTCTCAACAATGTGCCACTGTTGCCTTTTCGCCAGTTTTCTATCCGATGGTTCTGTCCTTGATAAAATAACCACTACGTCACTTCTTTTTCTAGGTTCGACCTCAGTCGAGAAAAATTGTTGTTTCTGTTCCTAATTTCAGTGTTTTTTTTCAATCAGAAAAATCTTTAGATTATTGTTGATTTGCTGACACAGTACCTAATTAATGACTTATTCCTTGTTTCTATGTTTTAGCAACCAATTGTAGTTGTAAAATTTCAAAAAAAAATGTCGAACGAACGAAAATTGAAAATTTTTCGTTCGTAAAACTTTCGAACGAACAAAATTCGAAAAAAATTCGTTCGACGAAAGTTCGAAAAAACGAAATTCCAAAAAAATTTCGTTCGACGAGTTTTCTGTGCAAAACTAGTTGGGGGGGGCACTCAGAATTCAAGTGAGAAATGAATGATTCTGCTTTCGGAAATCGATCAAATCTCATGGAATTTTTAGGAAATTATGAGTGATAACCAGGGGTGTGCGGCAAAGGAATTTAAGATTTCGGCATGCCTCAGGCAGTCCCTAAAGAGGTCAAAATTTGATCAAGGCCTGAACGGTTCGGCCGAAGTGAGTAGAGCTGACTTAAAGGCAGTATCCACGATAGAAAATGTGTTTCAGTTTCCACTAGGAATGGGTAGTGGAGGGGCACACTGTAACGTTGACGTTGAAAGAACGCACGAAAACGAGCCAGGAAAAGCTCCAAAAGAGCCGAAGTTGCCACTTCGAGCGCAAGGCAAACCCCAAAAGCGCAACACACGCCCACCGACGTGAACAAATGAATGCTCGAGATCGTGAGATGAGCGATGATATGTAATCATGGCCTCGTTCTTAATTTCATTCTCAACTTCTCTCTTTACTCACGTCAGCTGGCATACATCGGCTGCAAAAGACGGAAGTTACAAGCCTCGGACAACTCGTCCACCATGTTTCCTTAGCTCATTTTTTGAGAGACCATAACTCCGTTCCCAGAAGGTCTTGTACGATTTCAGAGATATCATTGGAATCAGCATGAGGCCGTTTTCAAGATAGGCGGGAGAACAGAAAAACGATTTTTATCGTGAACACTGCCTTTAATGATTGAATTACCTTTAGATATGTTCAGATTAGATGTTAAAACATTTGGTGCATTGATTTTGTTAAGATTAGGAATTATGCATTATTGCCCAAACCCTTATCTATTCTGAACATACATAAAGGTAATTCAATCGTTAAACCAGCTCACTTCGGCTGGGCCGTTCTGGCCTTCTTTGAATTCGGACCTTTTCAGGGATTGCCTGAGGCTTTTAGCAGATTCTGAGTGTGGGATATGGGAACACGGTCCTCCCCCTAGAACATATTAAAAGTGCATCCCAAAACTCCATCTGATGTAGGCAACCCTTTCTTGTTAGCCCGTGCTACCCGTGGCGTAGTTGATGGGGGATCGCCGGCAAATGAGGTCCACTGTTGGGCGAAGCCAAACGAGTGCTACACATGGTTGATGGGGAGGGGGCGGCAAAGCCAGTCTTTCGGTTGGCGAAGCCAAGCGAATGCTACGCGAGGGTAATGGAGAAAAGCCGAGGCAGCTAGCTCACCGTTCGGCGAAGCCATACGAGTTCTACACACGCTTTGTCGGAAAGAGCAGCAAAGACAGTCTTTCGATTGGCGAAGACAAACGATTGGTACCCGTTGTTGATGAGGGAAGGCCGGCAAAGGAGGTCCTTTGTTGGGCGAAGCCAAACGAAAGCTACATGTGGCGATGGAGACAGGCCGAAGTAGCGAGCTGACCATTCGGCGGAGCCATACGGATTCTACACGGATTTTGTCGGGAAGGGCGGCAAAGCCAGTCTTTCAGTTGGCGAAGGCAAACGATTGCTATCCGGGGCGTGGTTGATGGGGTAAGGCCGGAAGAGGAGGTCCATTGTTGAGCGAAGCCAAACGAGTGCTACATGCGAATGATTAGGGGGCGGAAAAGCCAGGATTGCGGTTGGCGAAGCCGAACCAATGCGCACATTGCTGATGGAGGAAGGCCGGTAGAGTCGGTCTATCGTTGGGCGAAGCCAATCAAGTTGAACGCGCGGTTCGTGGGGGGAGGGCGGCAGGCGGCAACTCTAATTTTTCGGCTGGCAGAGACAAACGATTGCTACTCGTGGTTGACGAGGGGAGGCCGGCAAGGGAGTTCCATAGTTGGGCGAAGCCAAACGAGTGCTACACATGGTTGATGGGGAGGGGGCGGCAAAGCCAGTCTTTCGGTTGGCGAAGCCAAGCGAATGCTACGCGAGGGTAATGGAGAAAGGCCGGGGCAGCTAGCTCACCGTTCGGCGAAGCCATACGAATTCTACACACGCTTTGTCGGAAAGAGCAGCAAAGACAGTCTTTCGATTGGCGAAGACAAACGATTGCTACCCGTGGTTGATGAGGGAAGGCCGGCAAGGGAGTTCCATTGTTGGGCGAAACCAAACGATCGCTACATGTGGTTGATGGATGGAAGGAGGCGACAAAACGGGCCTACCGTCCGGAGCAGCTAAACGTGCTACGCGCGCTTAGTGGGGAAGGGCCGCTAAGCCAGTCTTTTGGTTGGCCTAGCTAAACGATTGGTACCCAAGGTTGATGGGGGGGGGGGAGCGGGCGGCAAAGCGGTTTATCGTTCGGAGAAGCCAAACCAATGCTCCACATTGCTGCTAGAGGAAGGCTGTCCAAGTCGGCTTTCCGTTTGTCGAAGCCTATCCACCAGCGGCAAACCGGCGTCAGGGAAAGTATTATTCGCAGAAGGAATGCTTCGAATCAAACCAGACTCAAAATGTTTTCTATCAGAACCGTTCTTCAGCAACAGAATCGTTGCCTCACTTTTTGTTAAATCTTTTTGTTAGGCTATCTAGAAGAGGCCGGCGAAGCCGTCCACCAAACCGGCAAAGCCGCTTCGCCAGCGGCGCTGGGCGGCGTTAGCCGCCTGGCGCAGCTGGTTTACTTACAAGGGTGGTTGCCAACTTCAGTTGGAGTTTCGGGATGCAATTTTATTGTGTTCTAGGGGAAGGACTGTTCCAATATCCCATGCTCAGATTCTGCCGAATGCCTCAGGCAGTCCCTGAAGGGGTCAAAATTTGATCAAGGCCTGAACGGTTTGGCCGAAGTGAGTAGAGCTGACTTAATGATTGAATCGCTCCAGCCGCGAAGCGGCTGGTGAGGTTTGGTTTTGCCTAGGCCTTGTGATCACTTAGAATTTTATAAAATAGTTTATAGAATCTTTCAAACAAAATTTCTGAAGATTTCCTTCTGGCTATAAGTGAAGGGGTCCAGAAGACACCTGCTGTCCAAATTTCAGCCAAATCGGTTCACAAACAACAAAGTTGTTAGCCCGAAAGCTTAAGAAATTTTCATGGTGTGCGCCGTAGGCCGTAGGCCGTGGGCCGTAGGCCGTCACGCTTTTCAGTCCTCACTGCTAATAGCCACTGCCAATGGTCGAAGGCAATCAACTTGGCAGACAGGTAAGTTGGTAGGGGGTACGTAGGCTGGTAAGTAATCGATTTGTAGGTGAGTAGGGATTCTGATGACGTCATCGGGATATCGTGAAAAGTGCTCCGGGCTTCTGATGACGTGATCGGGACATCGTAAAAAGTGCTTCGGGCTTCTGGTGACGTCATCGGGACGTCGTGAAAAGTGCTCCGGGCTTCTGATGGCGTGATCGGGACATCGTGAAAAGTGCTTCGGGCTTCTGGTGACGTCATCGGGACGTCGCGAAAAGTGCTTCGGGCTTCTGGTGACGTGATCGGGACATCGTAAAAAGTGCTTCGGGCTTCTGGTGACGTCATCGGGACGTCGTGAAAAGTGCTCCGGGCTTCTGATGGCGTGATCGGGACATCGTGAAAAGTGCTTCGGGCTTCTGGTGACGTCATCGGGACGTCGCGAAAAGTGCTTCGGGCTTCTGGTGACGTCATCGGGATATCGTGAAAAGTGCTCCGGGCTTCTGATGACGTGATCGGGACATCGTAAAAAGTGCTTCGGGCTTCTGGTGACGTCATCGGGACGTCGTGAAAAGTGCTCCGGGCTTCTGATGGCGTGATCGGGACCAGGGATGTGCGGCAATTGCCGTTTGCCGGTTGCCGATTGCCGTTTGCCGGCCGTTTTCGGACGATTTTTGTCGATTGTCGTTTGCCGTTTTTCCTCTCACTTTTCGGCAAAATTCGGCAAAAAAAGTGCGCAATAGATAACAAAGGCCGCGAATAGGACGCGCATGGTAAATTCCATAAGCCTTGCAGCGACCGGCTCGAAAGTAGGGAGACAGGCTACACGTACTTCAAAACTTCAAGCCAGTTGATTTTATCTACCGTGCGGTCATGTCAAAGCAATTGCTAATATTGTAGTGTCATGCTCGTGTGGGTCCTCTTGTCTCGAAGAATACCGAATTCCCTACCCTCTTCTTGCTGAGGCTTGATCAATAAATGTAGGGTTCATAGGGACAAGAAATAACACCCTAAACGTTTTCAGGAGAGGGCACAAAGGTTTCAGAGCTCAATTTCTTTCAGACATTTTTCAAAGCGTCGTGTGGAATACGTTGGACTTCACTGGCAGCTCGTGGGGTTATGCTTTTCGCCATCTCCTATTATGCTCACAATTACGCTGAGAAACATGCTACCAAGTTGAAAGTTGGAGTTCTGAGTTAAAAGGGTGGGGGAGGATGTATACGTCGTGGGGAACATTCGTTTCGGTTAAATTCTCGGCCTGACTATAAACTGGATTGGGTGAGTCGACGGTGCTCGGAATAAGGGGTGGCGTACAGTTTGGGAAGGAGGTGGTTTGAGCAAACCGCGGTTTTTTAGGAGTCGTATTGGTGGAAAGCTTGAAAAACTACCCCATTCAATGTATCTGAGTTATTAGCGCGCAGTTTAGAAGAAATTTAAGAGGTCGCGGGGGAGAGATGCCGAATATTTAGCCGTTTCTCGGCAACGTTTCCAAGGCTGTTCGGAAACGTGCGTTTTAGTTGTAATTTTTCACGTGATTATCTTTGATCTAAATTTCGGTTAAACAGTAAACACACCGTGAGGCACGAAACGAGTACGCTGCGAACTCTGAGAAAGTTTCCTAATCAGATAAAGGACCTAACAGCCGTAGGTGCACATTTCTGTTCGTAGGCCCCGCCCAGTTGTAGTATGGCTCACGATTAATTTTATATGAGTTACTCTCAGTTGGTCCTATTTTCTAAAGGCGCAGCCACCCATCGCGGTGCCGCAGAAGCACTTTCGCGGAGCCGTTCTGGTACCTTTCGCGGAGCCGGTATGGCTTTATCGCGGAGTCGCAGCGGCTATTTCCGCAAGATAAGGTCTACCACGCTCGTTAAAAAATAATCAAGCCAAGTAGGAACACACTGACCTCTTCCTTTTTTTAAACTACTTTCGAATGCTCATCCCGCTTAAATTGGATTGATACACGATACTCTGAATTTCGTGCGATAAATTTGAAACACGAAGCAATTCCATGACTACTACATATTCCGAAAAGGGTTGATATTAGAGAACCGCGAAAAATTACTATCCTTTCACCACAACATTCCCATTACCAGTGTTTAATAGAATGCCCATTTCGGTGCTGCTTTTTATATCAGGTATTGTACCAAAGTAAGAGGTTAAATTTCTTGTGGTATTATTGAAAAACCTCGTGGTGTTATTGAACTAGAACAAAATGCCGAGGTTCAAGGACAGTCGGCCATACACTTTTCAGAAACCATTTCTTATCTGGCTATCGAAATACGATTTGTGCATAAGGAAGAAGTATTTTTACTGCTACTTTTAGAACATTTGCATCGTTTTTGTACAAGATTTTTTTATTTTGCCGTTTGTCGATTGCCGATTGCCGTTTGCCGGCCATTTTTTGACATAATTTGTCGATTTCCGTTTGCCGATTTTTCAAAATCGTTTGCCGCACATCCCTGATCGGGACATCGTGAAAAGTGCTTCGGGCTTCTGGTGACGTCATCGGGACGTCGCGAAAAGTGCTTCGGGCTTCTGATAACGTCATCGGGACGTCGCGGAAAGTGCTTCGGGCTTCTGATGACGTCATAGGGACGTCGCGAAAAGTGCTTCGTTCTTCTGATGACGTCATCGGGACGTCGCGAAAAGTGCTTCGGGCTTCTGATGACGTCATCGGGACGTCGCGAAAAGTGCTTCGGGCTTCTGATAACGTCATCGGGACGTCGCGGAAAGTGCTTCGGGCTTCTGATGACGTCATCGGGACGTCGCGAAAAGTGCTTCGGGCTTCTGATGACGTCATCGGGACGTCGCGAAAAGTGCTTTGGGCTTCTAATGACGTCATCGGGACGTCGCGAAAAGTGCTTCGGGCTTCTGATGACGTCATCGGGACGTCGCGAAAAGTGCTTCGGGCTTCTGATGACGTGAACGGGACATCGTGAAAAGTGCTTCGGGCTTCTGGTGACGTCATCCAGACGTCGCGAAAAGTGCTTCAGGCTTCTGATGACGTCATCGGGACGTCGCGAAAAGTGCTTCGGGCTTCTGATGACGTCATCGAGACATCGTGAAAAGTGCTTCGGGCTTCTGGTGACGTCATCGGGACGTCGCGAAAAGTGCTTCGTTCTTCTGATGACGTCATCGGGACGTCGCGAAAAGTGCTTCGGGCTTCTGATGACGTCATCGGGACGTCGCGAAAAGTGCTTCGGGCTTCTGATGACGTCATCGGGACGTGGCGAAAAGTGCTTCGGGCTTCTGATGACGTCATCGGGACGTCGCGAAAAGTGCTTCGGGCTTCTGATGACGTCATCGGGACGTCGCGAAAAGTGCTTCGGGCTTCTGATGACGTCATCGGGACGTCGCGAAAAGTGCTTCGGGCTTCTGATGACGTCATCGGGACGTCGCGAAAAGTGCTTCGGGCTTCTGATGACGTCATCGGGACATCGTGAAAAGTGCTTCGGGCTTCTGGTGACGTCATCGGGACGTCGCGAAAAGTGCTTCGGGCTTCTGATGACGTCATCGGGACGTCGCGAAAAGTGCTTCGGGCTTCTGATGACGTCATCGAGACATCGTGAAAAGTGCTTCGGGCTTCTGGTGACGTCATCGGGACGTCGCGAAAAGTGCTTCGTTCTTCTGATGACGTCATCGGGACGTCGCGAAAAGTGCTTCGGGCTTCTGATGACGTCATCGGGACGTCGCGAAAAGTGCTTCGGGCTTCTGGTGACGTCATCGGGACGTCGCGAAAAGTGCTTCGGGCTTCTGATGACGTCATCGGAACGTCGCGAAAAGTGCTTCGGGCTTCTGATGACGTCATCGGGACGTCGCGAAAAGTGCTTCGGGCTTCTAATGACGTGATCGGACATCGTGAAAAGTGCTTCCGGGCTTCTGGTGACGTCATCGACGTCGCGAAAAGTGCTTCGGGCTTCTGATGACGTCATCGGGACGTCGCGAAAAGTGCTTCGGGCTTCTGATGACGTCATCGGGACGTCGCGAAAAGTGCTTCGGGCTTCTGATGACGTGAACGGGACATCGTGAAAAGTGCTTCGGGCTTCTGGTGACGTCATCGGGACGTCGCGAAAAGTGCTTCAGGCTTCTGATGACGTCATCGGGACGTCGCGAAAAGTGCTTCGGGCTTCTGATGACGTCATCGAGACATCGTGAAAAGTGCTTCGGGCTTCTGGTGACGTCATCGGGACGTCGCGAAAAGTGCTTCGTTCTTCTGATGACGTCATCGGGACGTCGCGAAAAGTGCTTCGGGCTTCTGATGACGTCATCGGGACGTCGCGAAAAGTGCTTCGGGCTTCTGGTGACGTCATCGGGACGTCGCGAAAAGTGCTTCGGGCTTCTGATGACGTCATCGGAACGTCGCGAAAAGTGCTTCGGGCTTCTGATGACGTCATCGGGACGTCGCGAAAAGTGCTTCGGGCTTCTGATGACGTGATCGGGACATCGTGAAAAGTGCTTCGGGCTTCTGGTGACGTCATCGGGACGTCGCGAAAAGTGCTTCGGGCTTCTGATGACGTCATCGGGACGTCGCGAAAAGTGCTTCGGGCTTCTGATGACGTCATCGAGACATCGTGAAAAGTGCTTCGGGCTTCTGGTGACGTCATCGGGACGTCGCGAAAAGTGCTTTGGGCTTCTAATGACGTCATCGGGACGTCGCGAAAAGTGCTTCGGGCTTCTGATGACGTCATCGGGACGTCGCGAAAAGTGCTTCGGGCTTCTGATGACGTCATCGAGACATCGTGAAAAGTGCTTTGGGCTTCTAATGACGTCATCGGGACGTCGCGAAAAGTACTTCGGGCTTCTGGTGACGTCATCGGGATATCGTGAAAAGTGCTCCGGGCTTCTGATGACGTGATCGGGACATCGCGAAAAGTGCTTCGGGCTTCTGATGACGTGATCGGGACATCGTGAAAAGTGCTTCGGGCTTCTGGTGACGTCATCGGGACGTCGCGAAAAGTGCTTTGGGCTTCTAATGACGTCATCGGGACGTCGCGAAAAGTGCTTCGGGCTTCTGATGACGTCATCGGGACGTCGCGAAAAGTGCTTCGGGCTTCTGATGACGTGATCGGGACATCGTAAAAAGTGCTTCGGGCTTCTGGTGACGTCATCGGGACGTCGTGAAAAGTGCTCCGGGCTTCTGATGGCGTGATCGGGACATCGTGAAAAGTGCTTCGTGCTTCTGGTGACGTCATCGGGACGTCGCGAAAAGTGCTTCGGGCTTCTGGTGACGTCATCGGGACGTCGCGAAAAGTGCTTCGGGCTTCTGATGACGTCATCGGGACGTCGCGAAAAGTGCTTCGGGCTTCTGGTGACGTCATCGGGACGTCGCGAAAAGTGCTTCGGGCTTCTGGTGACGTCATCGGGACGTCGCGGAAAGTGCTTCGGGCTTCTGATGACGTCATAGGAACGTCGCGAAAAGTGCTTCGGGCTTCTGATGACGTCATCGGGACGTCGGGGAAAGTGCTTCGGGCTTCTGATGACGTCACCGGACGTCGCGAAAAGTGCTTCGGGCTTCTGATGACGTGAACGGGACATCGTGAAAAGCGCTTCGGGCTTCTGGTGACGTCATCGGGACGTCGCGAAAAGTGCTTCAGGCTTCTGATGACGTCATCGGGACGTCGTGAAAAGTGCTTCGGGCTTCTGGTGGCGTCATCGGGACGTCGCGAAAAGTGCTTCGTTCTTCTGATGACGTCATCGGGACGTCGCGAAAAGTGCTTCGGGCTTCTGATGACGTCATCGGGACGTCGCGAAAAGTGCTTCGGGCTTCTGGTGACGTCATCGGGACGTCGCGAAAAGTGCTTCGGGCTTCTGATGACGTCATCGGAACGTCGCGAAAAGTGCTTCGGGCTTCTGATGACGTCATCGGGACGTCGCGAAAAGTGCTTCGGGCTTCTAATGACGTGATCCGGACATCGTGAAAAGTGCTTCGGGCTTCTGGTGACGTCATCGGGACGTCGCGAAAAGTGCTTCGGGCTTCTGATGACGTCATCGGGACGTCGCGAAAAGTGCTTCGGGCTTCTGATGACGTCATCGGGACGTCGCGAAAAGTGCTTTGGGCTTCTAATGACGTCATCGGGACGTCGCGAAAAGTGCTTCGGGCTTCTGATGACGTCATCGGGACATCGTGAAAACTGACGACGTCATCGGGACATCGTGAAAAGTGCTTCGGGCTTCTGGTGACGTCATCGGGACGTAACTAAAAGTGCTTCGGGCTTCTGATGACGTCATCGGGACATCGTTAAAAGTGCTTCGGGCTTCTGATGACGTAATCGGGACATCGTGAAAAGTGCTTCGGGCTTCTGATGACGTCATCGGGACGTCGTGAAAAGTGCTTCGGGCTTCTGGTGACGTCATCGGGACGTCGCGAAAAGTGCTTCGGGCTTCTGATGACGTCATCGGGACGTCGCGAAAAGTGCTTCGGGCTTCTGATGACGTCATCGAGACATCGTGAAAAGTGCTTCGGGCTTCTGGTGACGTCATCGGGACATCGTGAAAAGTGCTTCGGGCTTCTGATGACGTCATCGGGACGTCGTGAAATATGATTCTGGCTTCTGATGACGTCATCGGGACATCGTGAAAAGTGCATCGGGCTTCTGATAACGTTATCGGGACGTCGTGAAAAGTGATTTGGCCTTGTGATGACGTCACAGTGGGCAGGTGTTCGGGACCCGTTGCTGGTCATCCGAGAAGTTGTGCAGACCACCCCGTAGAGTGATTAGGAGTTCCGGACCCGTCGCTGGTCATCCGAGAAATTATGCAGGATACCCCAAAAAATGAGCAAGAGCCTTGAGCTTTGCGAGATAGTGTGCTGGATGCATCGGAATTTGCGCAGGAGTCTGATAACACCTTGAGAAACCTTTGTAAAAGTGTATGGATGACAAGCATAGCGTGCAGAAAGCTTGAGATGTTATGTAGGCCATGTTGCCAGGCTGCTTTTCAGTTTCGTAACGCGCTGAGGTCATCCACACAACCCCATTTTGAGTGCTCCCTCATTCTTTTTCACCAGCCTACTGATTTTTTCTGCAATAAATGGTACTTGCTTATCAGCATCCAAATTTAAAAACAAATTGGTAGAACTATCTCCATTCGCAGCTCAGCAGAGCATTTTCGTTTCAAATTCATGGAATCGAGGCGGCTGTTCTGCGAAGGAATGGGGCGGCGGAAACGAAATAATGAGTTTGGAAAACCGCTCCGCTCCACTGATGTGAAAGTGCCCAGATAGAATGGAAGGTAGTTTCTGACTGTGCAGGTTTTGAGTTAGTTTCATTCGAAAGCGAAGAACTGTGGGCAGAGTCTGCATCCGGCTGCAGGCCAGCAGGCTTTCACGATTATCGACCGGGCTGGCAACGTCTGAGCCACCAACAATACACGGGGCCTAAAGCCCCTGTCAGGCCCCTGTCAGAGTTTGATGAGAAAATCAACGTGGCCAGCCCGGTCGATACGTATGAAAAACATGGACGATGGAGGTTGCAAAAAACACCCGGGGTCATATTCGCCAATAACCCGCCGGGTAGTCGAAGGGTAAATGAGGTGAAATTTCAGTACAAAACGCGCGCTCCACGGCCACCTCTCGCCTCCCTTGGCTTCCCTCGCGACCGCCGGAATTTTTCGAATAGCATAGCTGAAAAATGGCCGCTTCGCGATGGAATCTTTATCTTTTTGCAGTGATATCGATACGTAACACAGTTTTCATTTCCATCTTACATGGTGTAAGATGGGTTAATCTGCTCCTCTGCCGCGCGCGGTATCATCCCTTCCGCTTCCCTTCGACTACCCTCGGCGGGTTGTTGGCGAATACGACCCCCGGTGTGTCTGGAAGTGCCTGAAGCGGTCAATGGGTAAAACATATGTGGAGCGATATCATAGATATCATTCATTTCTTACCTCTTATCATGTGAACATCGTTAGGCCCCGGTCATAGTTGGATGAGCCGACGCCTCCAGCCCGGTCGATACACACAGAATGCATTGGAAATGGGATGCAAAAATCACTCGGTGTATCCCCCGCACCCCCAACACCCCCAACACCCACCCGGTCGATACGTATGAACAACATGGTGAGGTGAAGCTGAGAAAATCACTGGTGGGTATCCCCCGCTCCTTCAGTTTTCGCACACCCCCAACACCCCCCGCACCCCTCGGTCGATACGTATGTTTAAAATGATGGAGTGAGATTGAGAAAATCACTCAATGTATCCGACGCGGTCGATATCCATGCAATACGTGGATGACGGCGGATGAGAAAATCACCGGGTGGGTGGGTCGATGATAAAACATTGCGTATCACTAGAAAGCTAACCTTACTGCTACCTCCGTGACTTCACCATACTCGCCTTCACTATTTCTCTGAACAGGTGCAATCCTGTTGGCCACGTAATCATCGTCATATCTAGTTGGATGCATCGAGTGATTTTCTCAACCTCACTCCATCATTTTAAACATACGTATCGACCGGGGTGGTGTTGGGGGTGCGGGGTGTTGGGGGTGCGGGGTGTTGGGGGGTGCGGGGGGGTGTTGGGGGGTGCGGGGGGGTGCGGGGGGGATGCAGATGCAAATAGCACCAACTATGACCGGGGCCTTAGGGTCAGCCATATCGGGTGTCGGGTGTCTTTTGCATCCCACCTCATTCATGTATTGCATGATTATCGGCCGAGCTGGCTACACCGATCAAACAACTATGACCGAGGCTTCAGAGTTGGTTGAGAAAATCACCGTGGCCGACCCGTTCGATACCGATGAAAAACATGGAGGTTGCAAATAACACCCGGTGTAGCCAGCTGTGGCTGACGCGATCAATATGAATGAATTATGTGGAACGATATCATGGATATCACTCATTTCTTAGCTTATATCATGTGAACATCGGTCGTGTCAGCCACATCGGGTGATTTTTCTGAGAGATAGTTTCATAACAGGTTGGGTCATTGATTCTTGTGACCACAGAAAGAGGACTGATCTAACGGGAGATAAAGAGGTCTTCGCTCAAAATTCTTGCATAGGATATTACTGCGCGTAATATCAAGAAAAAGTGAACAATTCTGTAAAAAATGTAAAAAAGGGTCTTCCAAGCAAAAGTGGTTCGGTTTGCGTTACAAATGTTTCACCAAAAAGGGAACAATAGGAAAGTGGAATGAGGAGAGTCTACAAAAAATGGACAATATCCTCCAAAGCTCTTTCCTTTGTCGGCACTTCTAAACAGCGGAAACAAACCGTTGTGGTATCTTACGAGGAAGATTGAATGGTTTCTTGCAACAACTTGGCATCATCTCCTTTTAATGATCGCTATTGGGTACACATGCATATATACATATGTTATCGGCACTCACATAATCAAAGTCATTTATGGAGCCAAAAGCGCTTCCTATTGGAGAACCGCAACGGTTTGTTTCCGCTGTTTAGAAGTGCCGACAAAGGAAAGAGCTTTGGAGGATATTACCTTTAGATATGTTCAGAATAGATGTAAAAAAATTTGTTGCATTGATTCTGTTAAGATAAGGGATTATGCATTATTGCCCAAACCCTGATCTATTCTGAACATACATAAAGGTAATTCAATCGTTAAACCAGCTCACTTCGGCCGAGCCGTTCTGGCCTTCTTTGAAGGTGGATCTTATCAGGGATTGCCTGAGGCATTTAGCAGATTCTGAGTGTGGGATATGGAAGCACTGTCCTCCCCTAGAACATATTAAAAGTGCATCCCGAAACTCCATCTGATGTAGGCAACCCTTTCTTGTTAGCCATGTCGTATTCCATGCAATACAATACCCGCACTAATTTACTCAAAAAAGTCGCGATTTCGCGACTTTTCGTCATAACTCGGCTCAAAGTGACCCGTTCGGGGAGCTGGGGGCATATTTGAAATCACCATCGAGACCTCTTCATTTTGAGCACACACATCTCTTGACCTGCAAACAAGGCATATAGAGGTAACAGAAAAATCGAGTGAACGAAAACACCACCGACGTCCCGTTCTCAGCTTAAACGGGGCCAATCGACCTGGGACTTGGACTACAACTTTACTATCTGATCCTCTTTCAAATAAGCACTGCCGCAGCCCAATCCGGAAAAGTCGATTTTTCATCCCCTTCACATGTGCCAAGTCCATTCTCGCTTCAAACGGGACCCGGGGTTGAGAGATGTTTGTGCTCAAAATGAAGAACTTTCGGTGCTGATTCCAAATATGCTCCTAGCTCCCCGAACGGGTTACTTTGAGCCGTGTTATGACGAAAAGTCGCGATTTCGCGACTTTTGCGGCTTTTGTCGAAAAAAATAGCGCTGGTATTGTATCTGCCAGTTATTTTACTGTTAGTAACAAGTAGTAGGCTCAGGGATCTCAATTTCGCTCACTTCAAACTACGAGTGAATGGTTACCCTTGGGAGGCTACAGGAGTGGAGTAAGACTAGTGTAGTTAAATGCAGTGCTCGCGGTAAAAGCAGCCTTTGAATTGTCAAATCAAAAGCTCCGAGAGGCATGTAAATCGAATGCACAGAATGAGAGGCAAATAAAGACAGCTCGACTGGTACAACGCGCGCGACGGAAATCCGCTGCGCTCACTTCGTCACTGGAGCGCCGCGTGCAGTGTGTTTAGCCAGCTGGACTGCTCTTGTGCTCTTCCCTCTCTGTGTATTTGGCCGACAAGCCGGCACAAGGCCAATATCAGCAACAGTGTCGGCTAAAAACAAGCAGCAAATCGATCTATACTGTCCCAAAACTTGAATGTGATTTACCCGCCCCACTCACCTCCCCTGTGGCTACCGAGGAAGTGGGTGGGGCGAGTACACCACGTTCAAGTTTCGGGACCGTATATTGTTACTGGTTGCTCGTTTTAAGCCGGTTTCCCACTCTGTTGTTGCAATGGGCCTCGAACCCTTCGATTTCTGGCAAAAAGTTGAATGCGGTTTCAATCGTTGCCTTCAAAGATTTTTCGTAGTTTCATTTTTACACCATTTCATAACAAACCCAGCTCTGTCATTGAGTCAACCCTCCATTTCAGCTAATGATCTAGAAATCAATTATATTATTGAACATCGCCTTTAATGACCGCTGTGAATATTTTTCAACTTTTAGAAAGCCGGACAAACTTTTAGCAGAACTGATAATTTTTCTATCCCAATTATTACCATCAGCCAACCAACCGACGATAAGCGGGCCTATATATACGAGTTCTCAACTGGTTCATCGGTCTCAACAAGGCTGCTTTTGCCCTAAAACTTTGACATTACTTGGTTTTGTTATCTTAGAATTTGCAGTAATCGGTATGCCTCTGAAAAAGGGTTTTTTGTAATTTTGGCATGTTTAAGGGGTTAGGAATTTGATAATTAAAAAAAGACATTTGGGGCTCCCAAACAATTTAGAACTCGAACGAACTCCTCTGATTTCCCAATCGAGATGTTTTCGTCAGTTAGCGATTGAACGGGTACAATCATACATTGAATGAGCTGAAAATTAGAAGCTGGAATCAGTCAAAATAATTATTTGTAGCAGCTCCGGATCGCTGTCCAACCCAGAAACTGCGGTCAGCGCAAATCCTGTTGTTTTAACGAATTTTTGCCGAAAATTTGCCGTTTTCGACGGAAATTTCGGCAAACGGCAACGGCAACGGCAAACCCCAAAAATGGCCGGCAAACGGCAATCGGCAAACGGCAATTGCCGCACACCCCTGGTGATAACCTTACCACATATCTGATAACGAAACAAAATTTCATTTTAATGGATGAATATTTTCATTACTATGGGTACTGTGCTTCTCTGAGCCAAATTCCGGTAAGCAATTGCGTCTCGACACGCTTTGCGGCCGCGCGCATTCGAGTCAGATGAGTTTCCAGCGCCGCAGCCACCGATCTGTTGACTCTAGGTGGGTTTTAGTAACTGGAAAGTAATGAAAATTGGAGAAAACTGTATAAAAAAGCCATATCGAGTCGGCTTTGGCGCTGGAAACTCGACTGACTCGAGCGCGTGCGGCCGCAAAGCGTGTCGAGACGCAATTGCGGACCGGAATTTGGCCCAGATAAGCACATTAAATCTTGGGTGCCCCCTCCCAACTAGTTTTGTATCGAGTTTTCGAACGAACGAAAAAAATTTCGAAAAATCTCGAAAATTTCGTTCTTTTACAACTATACAACCAATGTATCGTCCACTAAAGGTTCTGACTGACGGATAGTTGTATTTATACCCCCGATTATATGTAGACTTGGTGAGGAAACTGTATCTAACCTTATTCCACAATTTGTCCTCGTTCCCTGTCTTCACTGTGCTTCGTAGTCACAATATTTTACTGCTTTTCGAAAAAAGAGTATTGAATCAAACAATACTCTTTCCTCCCTTCGGTGCTCCTTGGATGGGGCGACCCATCCACGAATGCTGATATACGGAGGCTTTTGTATTTTTGCATGAAGTTCAAGTGCAAATTAGGCTTTCCATTTAGAATTTTGCTTCGACCTCATGGGACTGGGTCGAGATGAGCTGAGAAAGGGAGCTGTGGCATCGAGGGAGAACTCGAGGCAGATCTTTCTTTGTTACGCGACTGCGCATTGCAGTTCTTGATTCTTGCAGGTTCTTTAAATCTCTCGGAGCTACCAATGAAGAGCGGTCAGATAGATTTGAGGACCTGGTGGATCAGCGTTGTAACTGGGCTGCAGAACTAGAAAAAGCTTTATAACGTGCATTGTGAGTGAAATATTTGCAGTGGAGTGCAACAGAATTTGGATTCGTCAATTGATTTTTTTTTCTTAAAGGCAGTGTTCACGATAAGAATCGTTTTTCTGTTAAGCCGCCTATCTTAAAGACGGTCCCATGTTGATTCCAATGATGTTTTTGGAATCCTACAAGACCTTCTGGGAACGGAGTTATGGTCCCTCAAAGATTGAGCTAAGGAAACATGGTGGACGAGTTGTCCGAGGCTTGTAACTTTCGTCTTTTGCAGCCCATCTATGCGAGCTGACCTGAGTGAAGAGAGAAGTTGAGGATGAAGGGAAGAACGGGGCTATTAATCGGAAACGATCGCTCATCTCACAATCTCGAGCATTCATTTGTTCACGTCGGTGGGCGTGGAAAGTGCATCTAGGTGTGACGAGCTGACGGGTGCCCAACTTTGGGGCCGTAGGGGACCGTTCCGAGCTCATTTTTCTCAGCTTTTTTAACGTTAGGGTTGCGCTAGGCCCCGCAGCTGCCGATATCCACCAATAAATCAGACATGGTTTTTATCGTGGACACTGCCTTTAAAGGCAGCATACACGCTCGTAAGCATAGTCGAGATAACAGCATAGATCGGTCCGCACGGCCCGTACTATGTCGTCAACGACGTTTGAAGCGCTGAAAACTGTCCAGGATGACAGTATTTGACAATGTTTGAGCAATCTTTCCTTCCACGCCCGTATTTTCACACCCCTTTGAGTAACAGAATGAGAATCGATACTTGTGATAACGTGTGATAATTGAGAGTGATAGCACTATCAAATGGGAGTGCACGAGAGAAATAGCTTGGTTTACTTGAGTATAACATGTCTGCATACCTATTGACTCTCGTCCGCTTTCGAGAATGCCGCTCTACTTTGGCTGACCTCTTGAAATGAAGGATTTTATCAGTGCACAAACATGTTATACTAAAGTAAACCAAGCTATTTCTCTCGTGCACTCCCATTTGATAGTGCTATCACTCTCAATTATCACACGTTTTCACAAGTATCAATTCTCATTCTGTTAAGCCTAGTTTTGACTGCATCGCTTCTGTTTTCCATCGCAGCGATTTTGCACCCGCTGCTGCAGCGATGTCGCAGCGGCAGCGATTCTGTTCATAGTGCATGATAGAGGAAATTCAATCAGGAAAGCCACGGATGATAGAGGAAATTCAATCAATCAGTGAAATCAATGGCTGGTATTTATCAATAACGCGTTTCGACTCGAAAACACTGATCTTGTCATGTTAAAGGGTCAACGTTCACTAAACGAAACGTGTCATTCGCTGGCAATCGCTCCATCGCTGCCATTTTGGCCGCGATGCAGCGACGGTCAGCGACCACTGAGAATTGCTCTTCAAGCAGCGATGCAGTGAAACTTAGGATATCGTCGCCGCGACCCAGGGATGTGGGACGTTTGCTACGAAGCGATCACAATTGGAGCGGCTCTCCATTACGCGCGATGAAAAAGGAAAAGTTGTCCCTCGTATGGCCGCAGCGACCACCTACAGTCAAAACTAGGCTTTACTCAAAGGGGTGTGAAAATACGGGCGTGGAAGGCAAGATTGCTCAAACATTGTCAAATACTGTCGTCCTGGACAGTTTTCAGCGCTTTAAACGTCGTTGACGACATAGTACGGGCCGTGCGGACCTATCTATGCTGTTATCTCGACTATGCTTACGAGCGTGTATGCTGCCTTTAAGGAAGGACGTGCGGGGATACTATTTCGATTAGAGTGTGTACGCTTGGATACCAAACGCAGTAAGTTGATAGCACTCTACTGAAGCCAATGGTTGAATAGCTGTATTCATTTTCTAGTCGAATATCAAATGAATAAATCTTTCATTTCAGTGCCACGGAAAGCAGACCTGTGCACGGCCGACACATCAAAAGATGGACGATGGAGACATCTGCGTGGACGACGGAGATGTCTGCGTAGACTTAGGAAGTTCAAGCGACTTCTGGCGAGCGAAGCTCCATCAAAACCCACGCCCACCTGATGGTCAGACACTCAAGCGATGAAGAAGACAGGAGCTGGTCCATTTCTGGATCTTTAGAATCCGTAGACCTATGTCTGCTGCCCGAGGATTCATCATTGCATTAACCCTGGGTTTGTGGATTTGGGTTGGGTATGGCGAAAGGATTAGCTTGCTTGCACACGCGCTAAAACCAACCCAAATCGAAGAACTCAGGGTTAACGCAATGATGAATTCGGCATTTGAGGTGTGCTCAAACGCTCAAACAGAACCGACTTGAAGCTAATCATCACGGCGGCTGCGGAGGGTGTAACTCATATTTTTCCTCATTTTCATGCACCTTAATCCGTCCAAATGCGCAACGCTAGCTGCGCATTTGGACGGATTAAGATGCATGCAAATGAGGAAAAATATGAGTTACACGGTTAGTTGCGAGTACGGAGTCGCTATTTAAAAAAACGCTTTATTTTTTTCTTTCAAGCACATAACACGTTAAGCAAGCATGAAGAAAACCAGTCTCAGTTCGTGCCTTCAGCTTGAGTTCTCCGATGCGGTTGTTATCCATTGCTTTTTTAGCGCAAATGTTCTGAAGTGTTTCCTTTATAGTTCTTGTTGTTGTTTTTTAACTTTGTTATTGGTTTGCGGCGTTCTTCTCTTCTCTGCGTGTTGGCAGTTAACCAAAGTTCCATTTTCATATCATCTTTCTGCCTCCAGAATCCGTGTTTTTTAATCCCTGGGTCACTACCGGTCTCTCGAGTAGACTCTGTTTCATTCCAATTGAACTCATTTTTCGGTTATCACACACGAGAGGTGGCTTTTTCGTCGAAACCTCCTTATCACTAGTTATATTTCATCGAGGCCCACCGCTCCGCTGCTGGTGATAATCGAAATCAACAGGTCACTATTGATGTACCAGAGCTTACATTCTACGGTTGTGTGAGGATAGATTGGGTGCAATATTAGTAGGTACCAGTGTAAAACATCCACTCATGCTTTTTTCATCTATTTTGATGGTCAAAGACAAAAGTATTTTGTTTAGTCACTAAATTTCGTCATGAGTAACAACATTGGTTGCTTTGTTCTTAGTAACGATTAAGGTTGTTTTGTTCTGAAGAACTATCGATAGCGTTTTCATTGTTGCTGATTGACTGCAATACTATTCTAAAATATAGCGCATCAATAAATCTAATAAACATTTCCAATAGTGAACCTAATAAAATCAGCATTCCACTAGTTTTATTATCAATAAACGACGAGAGAATAAGGTATAATCATGGGTAATTGCACATATGGCAAATTTAGAATAAGGGGAGCGTCCCAAGCCGGAAAATTTGGGTGATGGTGCGCTAACGGCGGAATTTCAGTGATGGTGCGCGTCTCGGAACACTGCCGACGGTGAGCGCACCTCGTCGCACCCAGACGCGCGGTGGGGAGCCACCGGCGGGTGTTCGGGGCACGTCTGGACACCCCCGAGTGGTAGACTTTTTCAGGCTGATTAAAAATAGTGCCAGCTGCGGAGACCATAATCGGATTCAACGCCAAAAACGGTTCTAGAAAAGCACATTTCATCCGGAATGGCCAGGCTGACTAAAAGCAGTTCCCTTGCTAGAGGAAGATGAATCTTCATACTTCGTGAAACCTCCATCCTCCGCTTCAACGTTAATGAAACCGAACTCTCATTTGCAGAAAATCATCAAATACCTGTCAAAGAGTAGGAGCGTTTCAATCTCACCAGCTCTGCGGTCCGAAGTGTCTGGCTACGTACCAGGCATCCCTTTCAATGAATGTGCGATTATAGCTCATTCCATACAGAAGGTGAAAAAGCCGCTCGAGAAAACATCGAAGATCGTGTTTGCAGCCGAAGCAGAGCACGCCCTTCTTCCCCATGGAAACTTCTCTAAAATTTTCGAAGTACGGTTGTCCGGTAGTGACCGGTGGGAAATATAGTGGTGTGAATAAAGAGCTGCAGAAGCTACATACGTTTCAAACTGGTAAAAACTTACCAGTTCGAACGGTCCAAACGAATATTTATTCAAATGGAAAAAGTACTAGTGAAAGAACTTTATGTTATCACTATACTTTGAAGGCGGCAGGGGGCAAAAATGGTAATTTCAAGAGGTGAAAGACCTTGATAATAAACTCTGAGAGTCAAGAGTGGTTTTGGGGTCGAAAATCGGGCCCGAACGCTTTATTATAGCCCGCAAACACCATGAGAATGGTGAAAAACCAGCAGAACCCACCGCCTACTTGGTCACGACTGATTTTTTTTGAACCTTCAACAGGTATACAACAGATCACCGAAAGAACTATCAGTTGTCAGAGATAATAAAGGAGAGGAACTTTTTAGCTCATGAACAGATTCGCTTTCTCAGCACTTTTGAATCCTTCAGTCGCCAAATTTATCCCAAGCGAAGGTAATCCGTTTCTGATAGAAGGAGATGGTCCATGGTGACATTTCGCTGTTTATTTCAGCATTCTTGTCACAAAAAGCCCGCCACCGTTCATAAACTACAGAAAACTCGGAATCCATGGCTCATCGGAGCATTGCTTTTTTATGAATGAAACCATTTCGGCGTATCCGCTGCAGATTTTTCAGGTGTCCGATTGCCCATCATAAAAGAAAAAAGTTACAAAACTCACTTGATACATTTGTCAACGTATGCGCTGCAGAATCTTTCGAAGGGATCACGGATGATCGCAAAACGCAGAAATTTCCTGCCTGATTCATCCTCTTCCTCATCAATATCGGTTCTATAGTTTGTGTAACCGCAATAGCTTAAAAACGCGGTTCGGGAGATAAAATGAAGGTATTCAAGGGGTTTTGGAAGATCTTCAGTGAGTCACAAGGGAATTTCAGTTACTCAGATACTCGCGGCTTAGTAAGGCAGCACGAGGGGATTACTAACGCATTTACTCGTCGAGGTGTAAGCCCCTTTCGTTCCCCCAACTGCTGCCCAGGGCAGCACGTTGTGTCCTGTTGCTCCGCTCACTGCCCCAACTGCTGCTCGTATAGTGGCCCCACGTGCTGTTACAGTCGCCATAACTACTCCGGTCGTCTCCCCAACGGCTGCTCCTCACTGTAGCCCCAAATGCTGCTCCTCAGTGTGGCCCCAATTGCTTCTCCTCATTGTGGCCCCAACTGCCGCTGTTCTTTCCCCAATCGCTGCTCATAATGGCCCCAATTGCTGCTCTTCATCTATGACCTTTCCTTTCTTTCTCATAACCCTTTTCCCGCAGCGGAAATGTCGAGCTCAGCAGCAGCGCTAGATCGACCTATCAAACATTGAGACCTCACTGAGGCTCGTTCATAACTACAACGATTAATTCATCCTTGATTATATCCATTGATCTTCGCCACAGTTGAAGGAAATGATGCTGGCAATACGGGCTGTCTCATGCCCACCCTAGGCGGCCTCGTATCTTGCACGAGTTTGCGAGAGCCGTTCAACACAGGCCTCGGTCAGTAGTGATTGTGAGTCTCCAAAAACATTTCTTGACACAGAATTTCCCTATACCTTGATCAAGAATTGATTTTCACTCGGTTTCGTGACTGTAGAGATGTGAATCAGGAGTGATACTGTGTTTCTCTCGGTTCGAAAGAGGAATTATGACTTTCTCTGTACAAAAATTTATATCCACATATTCCAAGAATAAAGCTATCCTCAAAATATTCTTAAGTCGCTGAAATTCGCACTGTTTAGATGAATGTCCAAAGTTAAACAGTATTCAAATATCAGAGTTTTCAGAAAAATATCATAGAGTCGAAACAGAAGCAACGTTTTTACAAATTTATGAAAAGCAGACTTAGTTCCAAATCACATTTTGGTGCTCTGAAGCAGAATGGATTGACTTTGTTGAATGATCATGATAGGGCTAATGCATTAGGGCTCGAGTTTAGCAAAGTGTTTTCTGAAGATGATGGCTTTCTTCCTGAGTCTAGCGTCCCTCATCAATTTCCAATGCACGACTTTCCTTATTTTGATGAAATCACGATCTATGAACACTTGATGAAATGGCCTAATTCTTATTCATTCACTCCTGATAAAATCCCTTTTATATTTGTTAAGAACGTTGCGCATGTAATTGCCTATCCATTATCGTACATATTCAATCAGTCGATGAGCCTTTCCGAGGTCCCTCGACTTTGGAAACACTCCTACATCACTCCTCTCCTGAAAAAGGAACCGTCCCATGATCCCGGAAACTACAGGCCAATCAGTATAACTTCTCTGTTCTGCAGGCTTTTTGAGAAAATTTTAAAGTCCCACATCCTCAAGCATATAGGGCTAAATAATCTCATTCCTCCATGTCAACATGGGTTTGTTGGTAGGAAATCAGTTACGACAAATATGCTGGAGACTCTTGAAGATTGGACATTAGCTTTAGATGCCAGAAAAAGTGTTGACGTGATCTATGTAGATTTTGCTAAAGCATTCGATAAAGTTAGCCACAAAAAGCTCATTCACGTACTGGAAAAGCTCGGTTTCCATGAAAATGTATGGAAATGGATCAAAGAGTTTTTGACTGGAAGAACGTTCCAAGTTCGCATAAATTCGACTTTGTCGAATGTTTTGAGGTCAAAAGTGGAGTGCCACAAGGAGGTGTACTGTCGCCGATACTCTTTAACATTTTTTCTGCTGATCTGGGTAATATTTTGCACAAAAATGGGGTCGTTTGTAGACAATATGCCGACGACCTAAAAATTTACAGGGAGGTCTCTACCCTTCTTGATACAGAGCGCTTGCAAACAGCTATAGATCGTTTACAAGCATGGTCAAAGACATGGCAGATTCCGATTTCTCCCGGAAAGTCTTTCTGGATGCGTATTGGTTCTTCCGTGCTGCCCACTTCGTATAATATAGATGCCCAGGGTATTGAGAGAGTCAGCCAAATCAAGGATCTCGGTTTCTTGTATGATCTGAAACTTGATTTCAATTCTCATTACAAAGAGTTGTACAAAAGGGCCCACAACCGTCCCTATCAAATTTTTAAGGCTCTCACTACAAAAGACAGTAGCGTCCTTTTGAGAGTGTACAAGGTTTACGTTCGTCCGCTTGTTGGAAATGGTACGGTTGTCTTCTCTCCGTACAAGAAAAAAGACATCACTCTCCTAGAGAAGGTGCAGAACAACTTTACCAGAAAGATATTAATACGGCGTGGAGGGTTTCTGTACTCTAAAATTCCAAATGCCAGGATTCGGAACCAATATTTCAACATAGCGAACCTCGAGTCACGGCGTGAATTGTTTGACATTTGTATGGTGCACAAGCTTTCGAACGGGATGTCTGGTGCTAAATTTTCACACTTCTTCAGTATAGTCCTCTCGAAAACACGAGGTGGGGAGAGGAAAATATCATTTGCGAGGCCGAAAACCACAATTAGATGCAAATTCTTCACAGTAAGGGCGGGTTCAGCGTATCTTCGTGTCAGTAAAAGCAAACTCACTTCCAGTTCAATGATAAAATTCAAGCGGGGAATGGCCAAACTCTTGCTGAAATCATAGGCGTTTTTTTCGTATCTGAGCTCATGTTTATTCATTCGAGTTTTTTTTTTCTTTTTAAGCGTGTGTCTTATACAGCGTACCTAAATAAATAAATAAATAAATTTATTGATCTCCCTGTAAATGGTGATTTCTTCTCTCCCAAAAAACAACAATTTTAGAATTTCTAAAACATTTTTTCTTATTTCCAAATTATTGTCGTGAAAATTTTTTGGAAGGATTCAAATTATTAGTTTCATTGGAAAGTTGTTTTTGAGAACTGTCGGCTTCGAATTCTGTGAGCATTGTGCTTTTCGTGAGAAAATGTAATCTCCATTTTGCTCAATTTTGGCAATCCATCGCCGCTCAGCACTTAAAAAATACAATTTTCAAACCAAAACAATTGGTTTTTCTGTGGAAAATGCGAGTAAAGTTTGAGTTCAAGGAAACGCATTTCAGAGTGAGAAGGTGATTTTTTGAAATTTCCGACTTACACCTTCCAGATAAAAAAAGGCAATTTGTTGCAAATATGGAAGAAAACGCTAAATATATCATTTTAGAAGAGCCGACCGCCTCTTAAATTCTCGGCCGGTTTCACACATTCACCATCCGATGAGAATGACGACTCATCCCTTTTTCCAGAACAATTTATCAGTTTTTTAGCCGAGCTGAAACGTTCAAATTGCCCTCAAGGAACTACTTTTCTCGAAACTGTCATTTTTACATGACATTTTCTTCAGAGTAAAACGACGTTTGATTTGATAATCAGTAAAATACCAAAAGTTTTTTTTTGAAGACTCCATGCAACGAAAATGCGAATCCTGCATAAAAGTACCACGTTTGAGAGGTGAGCTCTCCGCGCGATTCATTGGCCGCAACCGCGCGTTTAGCCTGAGATTGAGTCATAGAAAGGCGACCAGTCGGAGATGAAATGAATGAAAGTGCTGAAAAATGGCTTCGAGCAGTTGGCAGTTAGTAGCTTCAGGTGGCAGCGATTTGGCGATTGGATGGCAGCGTGTCTTGGTCGACGGCGAGCGGGCGGCGCCTGGTCTATGACTCGAAGACAAACTGAAGACCAACTGGCATTAAATTCACAAAATTTTGCTGCAGAACCATGAGTAGGGATCGTCTGACTCCAACTCCCTTTATTGTTTTTTGCGAGCAACAGATATTAGTACAGTCGACATGATAAAAGCACTGTCGAAAAAGCGTACATCCGGGAAGGTGTTCAAAAATCATTAAGATGCACACACTGAACCAGAAATTCGAAAACACCAGCAATGTCGGAGAAAATGGCTACGAACAAGCACAAAAAGACCTGTGCGTCCCTAAAGCTGAGTGTTCCGCTCACGTCACGCCCACTCCTTTCAACCGGTACCGATCCGTAAACAACTGAAAACCCGGCCTCAGGGGTAACGACGTACCCCCAGGAGGTTACAATCCACTCCGCTCAACAAAACTTACCCCATTTGATAATCGGTTGCCTTCTTATAGCCGGATTTTCAGTCAGACACTTTTATCGGTTGACGTTGAGGAAGTGAGCGGACAGGCTCACCGATCCAACACAGACATTCAAGTTTAGGGCCGTATAGGGCTATTTTGTGATAGTTTTTAACCTTTTTTCAGCATTATTGATGCAGTGAGCTCTGGTTCTTCCGGTTTACGCTGAAAATTCGAACTGTGTTGAGCTGGAGATCGATTGGTTATGTTAACTCTATACAACTTCCCAGGGAGTGGGCATTTTCATTTTCTTTCAAAGGAAAAAACTCTCCATGTTGATTATGAGTATGGTCGTAGTTACTTAAGGGACCACTTTGAGCAGTGTTACCACACTGTGCTGGCCACAACACAGAGCAGCAGCTGAGACGACGAATGGAGAACGAGGGCAGCACGGGCTCCTCGAGCAGCAGCTCGTCCCCTTGTGCTGCTCTCGCTATTCCAGTAAAAGTGAGAGCTAGTTGTGCTCCTTGTCAGCTCACCATCCTCTGAGATGATAATCAATCGATTGCTTTAATTCCATACACTTTGTTTGGGGGAGAAGAGAGAAAGGGTGAGTTGGCATATACCATAACTAATCAGATGTCTATATGTGCATGCTCAAAACAAAAAAGCTCCTCATGCTGGCTGTAAATGTGCTCGTAGCTGTCCAAATGGACCACTTTGAGCAATGTGACCACACTACGATTGCCACAAAAAAGAGCAGCAGCTGAGGCAAAAAATGGAGGACGAGGGCAACATATGCTGCTCAGGGCGGCACAAAGGCAGCACGTGCTGCTCGAGCAGTAGCTCTTCCCCTCGTACTGCTCTCGCTACCCTCGTTGAGGTGAAAGCCTATTGTGCTCCATTACGACCCCGCGATCCCCTGAGTAAGTGTGTACGAATGACGCTGGCGAACCATGCGGCAGGCTTGCGTGTCAAGCAGCCATTACGTGCACCGCACTGCAAAACGACGGCGAGCCTTTCCTCGCAGCCGTCGACTAAGAGAGGGCCGCCGGCGGCTGGCAGCAGTTCGACTGTGTCGATCAATCAGTTCTGCAGCCGAGGGAGGGGTGGTAGCCCTTTGATGACTCGTCCGAGAGCGTCACACGCGATGACCGCTCGATAAGCACCCCGAACGCATGGCTCGCCAGTCTCATTCGGACACACATTATATTCTCAGATACCTAAAAAAGAGCAGCTTGCGATGATGCGTCAGCTTCATTTATTTACTTCATTTATTTCTTATGATGTTAAAAAATCGTGAGAAGAGATAATATTGGAGGAAGTGTTTACGATGATTTTCGTTCTCGAGTTTTCCACTCAAAACAATGCGTTGGCCACCAAGGATTATCAAAGTTACGAAGAAACGGCGAGAAACGCACTAAATGTCCCGTGTTGATTGATATTTCGCAGGATATCAATCGAGGCATATCAAATACACACTGGAATTGCTCCAAACACCGAGACTTCTCCTCTCGTATGTAGATGAGAAGTGTTCCAAGACGACTGAATATTCCTACAGTGCGTCTCACTGCACTTGTACTCGCTGCGGATCCCCAGCAGCGAGCGCGCAGTCGCATTTCTCGCTGAGCACTCCACGGGCGCGCTGTCCACTGAGGGTCCGCAGAGGGCTCAGCAACAGTGGGACGCATTGTACTTGCATGAAAAGTCGGTTGAGATTTCTACCAAATGCCTTGAGGAACTGATAAATATGTATAGGATTCAATCGTTTTCGTTCACACGGAAACCCTCCCGGGAATTCCTCAGCAAGCCCTTGTCTGTTTTCAGAAGAGGATAAAAAGATAATCATCCGGCGGCTGATGAAAATAGGACCGCCAGCAAAAAAAATCGAAGAAAACGTTCTGCTGAGGTCCCAAGTATAGGATTGACGACAACTTATAGCCTATTTGAGGAAATAAGACTAGATGTTAGGCTGATTCGAAAAAAAAAGTAGCTCACAACGTGAGTATTATAATGTATTAGGTGAACAAATAAGTTTTGAGTATTTTTCTGTAACTCGAAAGATTTATTCAGAGAACATGGGACAATTTGTTCTATTCAGACAGAGGTCCTTCAATGGCGGCGACCTATACACACTGTTTCAGAAGCATAAGGGCTCCGCACTAGGAAAAATCCTCCTTATTTCGAGATGACCCGTAAATCCTACTAATTTCAGGCTTTGTGGGTAAGAACCGAAAAGCTGTTCGGTAAAGTCATGTTCAATCTCCTGGCCAAAATGCTTATCTAAAAGAGCAACGTCGGCATGTGTATCGATTCCACACCGCGGGTGTGGCTAAGGAGCAGTTCGGCTAGCACACGCGACGCGCGACGGAAAAACGCTGTGCGCGCTCATCGTCCTTGGGGCGCGTTAACCGAGGATCTTTGAAAAAAGTAGTCTTTGTGCCATTGTAGCCGTTCCCCTTTATCATTTTTTGGATTTTATTCATGTTTTTTGTTTACACTGTGCTTTTTTAGACGAAATGCTTCTCACAAACCATCGTTTCAATGAATTTCGCACTTTTTATACAAGTTTTTTAGAGTTCTTTTTGTTTGCTTCTTGGAGCGGAATGGGAGATGATGATATTGATTCCGACGCCGACCCTACGTCTGACACACCAACCTACATCAGCAAAATGCAAAAAAAACGATAAAGGGGAACGACTAAAATGGAACAACAACAACTTTTTTGAGTGCCCTCGGTTAACGCGCCCCAAGGACGATGAGCGCGCACAGTGTTTTACCGTCGCGCGCGTCGTGTGTACCAGCCGAAATGCTCCTTAGCCACACCCGCGGTGTGAATTCGATCCACATGCCAGCAATTGTCTAGTGATTTTAGCGCGGCGGATAGAACATCCCACCGAAACGTCTCCAAAGTTTCCTTGACATTTTTTTGTAACACGTCCCCGGGAGTCATGGTGTTGAAAGGTCGCCTTTTCATATCTCTGAGTTCATTGGAGCTTCAGCTTTAGGCTCACCTGTTGTTGTTTACGTTTTCAAGTAATGGTTCCAATAGGCAGGAGCAGCTAGTTCTCCATTTTTAAATTTTTGATTTTTTTTTTCAAATTAAAAAAAAATATCGAATTAAAAAAATCCAAGCGTTTTCACTGATGGAACATGTACCTATATGCTTAACTTGACAATTCATGCCCGAAAGCTGCTCTCTTCTTCCGATTTCTCCCGAACATTACCCACGAAATGTGCTTTCCGACATCATGGTTGACATAATTAGAGCAAAAATAAAATGTTTTGTACAAGTTTCAAAGGGGTCATTATAATATACTTCTAGAGTGTTTGGATTGACATTCTAGGGAAGTCTACAAGATAGCTACGCCATGCTTTGTAAATCCTTCGAAACTTATTTGTCGACCAAATATGTGGTAATATGACCGCACCTTTCATTCCATGCGTGAGATGTTATTGTGTGATTGGAAGCTGTAAATCCAACCGGATTACTGAGATAGCAGAATATAGCGTCTCGTGCTGTTGTCATTACCTTTTCAATCTGGCAAGTTGAGAGATTATAAGCAGGTGCAACCTAAAAAAACTCATGTCTGAAGCGCTCTTCTACAAGCACAAGTACACACAAAGTTAGAACTTCTTAAGCAGTCGGTGTTGCTGAGATGCTCATGATAAGCATAATTCTGGATCTTCAAACATACGCATGTTACATACTCAGACAATTCCATGCTAGTAGCCGAACAGAATAGCAACAGTAGCTTCATGGATGTTCGGCTACTTCCCTAAATTCCCTATTTTCCCTGGCCACTACTTTCGCTTTTCTCGCCGCAGCTGTTCGGCTGGTAGCTCAAGAGAGACTGGAGTTTGAGCAGGTAGTAACCGATCCGAAACCATGGTTACGCATCCGGGACGGCATCCCCGCTGCAGAAGTGAAGTAGGTCCCCCACAGTCTGCAGCGATAATGGCGCCACGGTTGCAGAACGTGAGCGACTTGCCTTACGATCAAGATTACCCTTCCGCACCTGGAGGGTCGTGGAAGTTGGCCATCGGTTCTGGAGAGAGACTCGCAGTCATCATCCAGGATCGGTTTTGAAATGCCGACTGAGGGACCCGAGGAGATGGAGCCGCTTGCCGTATTTTCTCTTTCAAAAGTACTTGTGCTTTTATTTTTCAGGCCTTTTCCTTGGAGCACTTTTAATAGAGGTGCACTTCAAATAGTGAGTGTACTTCTATTTTCAGCCTGGTTTTTTGGAATTCTAATGGCGGAAATTCTATTAACAGAACTCATGGGGTTATGAAAAAAACAACCATGAGAAGTCAGCTATTCAGGTCCGATTGAGTCACTGCTTACCCACTCGTTAATAATATAGTTCTTTTCTAAGCCGTACTAATGTTTTAGAGCTCAAACTTCTATTCCTTATCTTATTTTCAGTTGTACTACTAATAGAGGAGTAATTCAAAAAGAGGGTGTACTTCCAACTTTCAGTCCTCTCTTTTTGTTGTACTTCAAATAGAGGATTACTTACAATAGAGAAAAGAAGGTAGACTCTGTTTCATTCCAAGTGAACTCTCGGTTATCACAGCGCGGAGCGGTGGCTTTTTCGTCAAAACCTCCTTATCACTAGTTATATTTCGCTCCGCTGCTGGTGATAATCGAAATCAACAGGTCACTAGGGATGTACCAGAGCTTATATACCTTTTGCACCACTCGAGTAGGTGATACCTATACGGGCCATGAGAAAACAGAATCGAGAGTAAGTTGCATGTGCACTAGCGCAACCGAAGCTAAGATTTTAACAGCTGTTGCTACTGTGTTGAACAAGACTGGGAAGAGCCTGTTCGGCTACTGGCGTAGGATGGTCTGAGTATATATGCCAAAGATATTTACGCTGATTCAATCTTAAAGTTGAAAAAAAAGTGGGATACGACCTTCCACGGATAACTCACAATAATATTTTCTCTTAAATCACCGAACGCTGGTAACGCCCACGTCTGTGGAAATGGTTGAGCTACATCCAATAGTGCTTGCCTTTCCATTGCTGCTAGCATACCGTTCGCATATGGATCTGTTATAAGAGTTTCACTGACTCAATTTTTCTTTTTTGGCAGTGAAATCATTAGGAGGATATTTGTATCACTTTGAGGGAAAACTGATTTTTACTCCATTGTATCGTCCGAAAGTGTGGGTCATTTCACCTTGGCGAGTAAATGCACTAGGTAAACTCTGGTACCGCCGTAGTGACCTGTTGATTTCGGTTATCACAGCGCGGAGCGGTGGCTTTTTCGTCGGAACCTCCTTATCGCTAGTTATATTTCACCGCTCCGCTGCTGGTATTGATCGAAATCAACAGGTCACTACGGCGGTACCAGAGTTTAGTTACCTGCACCTCATACAATAAATAAAAACGGCTTCCTCACTGAGAACTTAAATGCAGTGCTAACGATGATTTTCGTCCCCGAGTCTTTCACATTAAACAATGTGTTGGCCTCCAAGTGTTACCAAAATTACGAAGAAACGGCGAGAAACGTATTTCAGTGACATCATTTCATAAAATGGACTAGTTGTCCGGTTGGATAAACATGTTCATGGTGGTTGTCATCGGTGGAAAATTGGGTCAATTAAAAATAGAAGAATATTTTATGCAAACCAGGATTATGTAACGTCGGCATGGATTCGAAAGATAGTTCGCGCTCACTGTTGAAGGTTGGCACAAACTCGGTGCCATGTGCCATAACATAGGTGCACCGAGTTTGCGCCAACCTCCAATGGGGAACGCAAAGTCTCTTCAGGATCCATGCCAATGTTAGTTAGGGCCCAGAGGAAAGAAATGCAAGCGACGGCTCCACAAAAGATTCCATTGTCACAACAAACACTTCCTGTGATACTTAAAGGCAGTGGTCGCGCTCAAATAAGCTCGTCTTCTTTTCCTCTCTAAACCCTTTTCTGAGTATAGAGTAGTAGAACCTATGAGAAAAAATCGCGAAAAAAAACGCTGTTTTGGGCCAAGTTCGAAGCCTGAACTTTCTTGTCTTTTGGTGGTGGACGAGTCCACCCCACATCATCGGCATCGATGATCTCTAATATCAAGAACATCAGCTGGCTTGAAATTGAATTTCAATCAATGAACTTTCGGATTTATGTACACATCTAGTCAAAAACATTGGTTGAAGTGCTTGTTTTCATTGTTGAACTGTTTTATTAGGTAAAATTGCATTTATTTCTTCCTCTGAGTGTCGATGATTTTCGACTGCTTGGTATGAGACTGTGATCTTTCTGTGCACGTTTGCACGAACTGAAAATTTAGGGTCTTAATAACTCTAATTCTAGCCCGTTTCTCACCGCGCTACCTTCATAGTTTTTGAGCTGTTTTTGATCTAAGCTGATTTTTATAGTTTTTTCGATAACGTTTTTCATCGTGACCACTGCCTTTAAGAGGCAGAGTGATACTTAAGGGCTTCGCGCATTTCTGGTGCGTTTTCTCAATTTCTATGTCATTTTATTTATACCCGGAGACCTCTCAATCAATGTAGCGAATAATCAAGAAATTGAAGATTATCGTGAAGACTGCCTTTAAAACTGCGTAGTAATAGGCTACTCAACTGCGTAGCAAGCAACTCATGTTGATTCCGGGGGTTTCAATACCTCGCCCTAAATCGGTAAAATTTTTGCACCAATAAGAAATTGGAAATGATTCGGCTTTGCAACTGTATCGTGTGTGGGGTGGCGCCGTCATGGAAAAAAACGATCGATATAGCGCAGCGTTTTATATTCCCCATGACCAGCACTCCTTCCTCATCTTTCTTTTCCCTTTCTTTCCGTTCCATCCTATTTCCTCATCTTATTAATTGCCTGATGACGTTCTAGTAGCTGCTATTTTTTGAATTTTGCGTATTTCAGCTCACTTGAGTTTATCTCCAACGCTGCATGGTCGCAGAATCGGCGAAAGTTTCGTGAGTCCTGATTTTTTATACAAATATAACGTATAAGAAAATGAGGAAAGTGGATGGAAAGCAAAGAAAGGGAAATGAAAGATGAGGAAAGAGTGCTGGTCGTGGGGAAAATGAAACGCTGCGCTATATCGGTCGTTTTTTCCATGACGTTCACACTCGACACGCACAACCCCGGCTAGCCACCGTCTAGAGAACGACGATATGCTTCCGAAGATAAGGGCCAATCGGTCCAAATGTTTCTTAGTTGGCGATTTTGAATTACAATGAGCAAGAATAAGGTAGTCATAGAAGTTTGCGATAACCCTTATCAATAACAACTCACGGATGGCGTACTTTTCTATTAAACCATTGTTCGCTCCATGCGTTTTGAAGCTAAACTGTTTGTTGGAGACAGGTTCCCCAGTTCTCGTAGCAGCAAATGTCAATAGAGCACAAGCAATGACTGCGATAATGCCGAGGAGGATACGACGAATTGAAACATGGATTGAATGTGTTTTGGTCATCAGCTGAAAGATTTTCTAGATGCTCTTCGAGCGTATACTTACGCTATTCTTATTTCGTATGCGTACATTCGAGTGCGAGAATGTTGAGTAATGGCAGGTGTGTTCCGAAGATCCGTACCCATTCTAATTCAGTGGGTCATAAACTAGAATTTTCGGTGGGCGAACCTCCCAGCTCCCCACATTATGCATATGAAACACTACCTCTTCATACATTCCATCATCAGTCCTATGATTTCGTAACAGGACTTTGAACAGGGGATAGATTCGTAGACCGATGTATGTAGTCTGCGTTTGTCTCTGGGCATGTCTAAGGTGTTGCGGGTTGAACGGAAGATGTTTCCAATCAAACCGTAAATGTAGGCAACTGCCAATGCGCGATGTCTCGGGGTGAACAGCGGTCGTTTCGGGCAACTCATTCAGTTTTCCAACAATAATATCTTGACAACGAGTGTTTAGTTGGCCTTGTTTCACAGCAGCCACCTAGCGACGAAAAGACACAGTGGCGTTGGTCTGCGACCGTTGACTACTCTTCAGTCATTCGTTGCTACAATACAGCTCATAGGATTTGGTCAGAAATCGAGCGAGGTCGGGTTTTCGCGTCTTTTTCGTCTTTTTTGTATAACTCGCTTCAAAGTCAAATTCGAGCGAAACTAGAGAGATATTCATAATCCAGGCGTGGAGGACTATCCAATGGTGTAGCTATTGTGAGGATTTCAATGAGAACCATGGAAATTTCGCAATCAACCAGCTCTCTATATACGGTAGACACAGGGAAACGCAGGCGGAGACGGTAGCGCACCATCCATCGCGGCACCGTAATCACGAACCTGGGTGATTACGAGACTTCTGTAGTTCTCAACGTAATCACCACAAAGGGTAAACCATTGTGTAGCCCTCAACGCGAGGATCACGAATATCTCCCTACTTTCGCTCATAGTTGACTTTGAAGCGAGTTATACAAAAAAGACGAAAAAGACGCGAAAACCCGACCTCGCTCGCTTTCTGACCAAATCCTACGAGCGGTATTGTAGAGCACTGCTCCACTCCTCTGAATAAGGCCTACATTACCCGCACTAACAAGGGACGACCCCCCGCGGTAGGAGACGTCATGAAAAAAGTTCCTCTGAAAGTTGTGGGGGTTGGATAGGGTAACATTACTGTATGTTGTGTTTTACCTAAAGGCCATCCGGTAGAGCGAAAAAAATTGGAAAAACATGAAAAATTAGAGACCGAGTTCTCTTCAACCGTCCACCACGGCTGTGCTTTCGGTTTTTCAGAAGCGAAAATTCGCTGGCTACTATTTAACACCCATCTACCTTAATCTGCTTAATTTGGATCAATATGGAGAAAAAATTTTTCGACTTTTTTCGCCACATACTCACTCGAACTCCAGACAGTCGAAAAAATTTCTGCTTGATCGAGCTAGGTTTAGTAGTTTTCGATGAAGGGTCAGCAGATGTATTGGGCAACTGATTGTCGTCTCGTAAAAATGAGAACTGCGGCCATGATGATAATTTTTAAGAAAGGGTTCATAGCTTTGCTTCTTGCAATGGCAACACTTTTTCTACCATGATCCGCAAACGACTTTTATGTGTTCAAGAAAGGTATTTTTCTTTACTCGAGAGAAGTAAGACAAAGTTTTAAGATGTTCACATTGCAATATATCTCAATGAACCCGAAATGTTACACAAGAAGGTGAGAAGAATAATTTTTGAACAAGGTGAGAAAATGCTCATATACTACATGGACTCACGCGACAGAAATTGTAAATCCAGTAGGATAGGAAAAAGCAAGTGAAAATGTGAATGAGAAACCTCGTGGGCAAACAATCGAAAAAATGCAAAACAATTTTTCCAGAAGATACATTGCGGGAATCGAACCCGCAACCCAGCTTCCCTTCGCAGATTAGCAGTCCCCATCGTTACCCTCTCGACCATCCCTGCACACTCGATGTGGCAACTTCAATCAAGTGATACGAGGAATGGAATGCACAGTCAGCTCGGAAACTGCGTAAATCTCACGAATGAGCCAGAATCAAACCGTCAAACCTTGTATATGGCAATTTCATTGTAACTTAATGTGTGCCGAGCATAGGAACTCACTCCAGTTCCTCCGAGTAGGGGGTTACAGGTAGTTTCAAACGGTTTTTTTCTTTTTTTCTGGAATATCGGAAGGCCCTTAGGAAAAACTGAACATAGATTATTGTTACTCTATCCATCCCCCACAACTCAGAAGAACTTTTCAGGACGTCTCCTCCCCGAAGTCGTCCCTTGTAAGTTTTGTAAAAACGGGATGAGTTAGATGCAGGTGGGACAGTCTCGGGATTTGTGCAGGTCGAATTTTTGAATTGCTTCACTCAAAGGCAGTGGTCGCAATAAGATATGAATGTCTTCTTTTCCTCTTTAAACCCTTTTCTGAATTCAGAGTTGTAGGACCTATTGGAAAAATTTCACTGTTTTGAAAAAAAGCCTCTGTTTTGGGCCAAGATTTAAGCCTAAAATTTCCTGCCTTTTGATGTTGGACGAGCCCACTCCACATAACAAATAAGAAAGGGAGAATATCTGTACGAATCCAATTGTTGGCCCTGCCCGTATAAACTGGAAAACAAAAGACGTTCAGACACAGCCAAAAAAATAGTGATTTAGTACTGGCCACGAGTGAAAAGGAAAGAAATGTTGAATGGTCGCTCTATGCAATTGAGGCCTGCGAATAATACACAGCTTTTCACAGGTGGATTTGATTGCGATTTTGGCTATAGCAGGCATTTTATAAGCGTCCACACTTCATTCCGTATCCTGACCTCACGGCGAATGCGAAAATTTCGTCATAAAATGCCTATAGCTGAAGTTGAAGCACACCTCCGATTGCAATGCAATGGGGGAAATATTGTTTTCTGTTTTGGTGTTTGTGTTACAGCAAATCGCGACATAAAACACAATTATTCAACTTTAATTAATGTCCTATTTATTACACGTGTACAAGGTGCCATTATCAAATACTGTACAGAAACAGCTTAATCGAGAAATCCAACTGCACATGGCAACATTACGCAGAAATTCTTTTCGGCTTCATGAACTTGAAAACAGTAAAGTCATAGAAATAGATCAACTCTATCAATCGACACAGGTAAGCGTCTTTTAGCAAACGCTGTAGAATCCTCTTCCGACTATTCAGTGCCGTCGTTGAATGAGCAGTCTTCTTCTCTGAAATTCATATTAGTAATCTGCTTGTACATTTATACGTATGTAGCGGAGGTTCCGCTGACCCACAAAAATTTTTCGGCTGCCATGGTTAGCAGTTTACGACGAGAGCATTTTTTTTGGGAAAACTAGATTAGAATTGGGCATGCATAGAATTAGAAACTTCAATTTCAATTTGAACAACAGCGAAGCTCTGTTTAACAACAAACATTTTCTGCTTTGTTACGGACACATACATACGCTAGTACTCTGAAAGTTTTGGTCGAGAAGTAGCCAAGAAATAGCCGCAAAACGCCTGCTTTCCGCGTAATAGCCGGAAAATTGCTAGTTGCCGCCAAATAGTGCTCGCCGCAAAATGACCGAGAAATAATGCTCACCAGAAAAGTGTATGACGCTTTCCAGAAACACAATTCAAACGGCACTACGTCCGTCGGTTTAGTTACCCTAGTTTGAGGTACTTGGACCTCGCTCAGCCTGTGGAGGCCCCGCCCAACCACGGACGACGGCTCATAGAGCCGGCTACGACCTCTTCGCGTGTCGGTGTGCCGTCTGCGTCTCGGTTGTTTTTCGTTACTTCTCGTCATTTCTCGGCTATTTCTTGGCTATTTCTCGGCTGTTTCTTGTATATTTTGTGAAAAGCCTAGATATAGCTGGGGAATAACCGAGAAATAGCCCACCAGGAGCCGCTGCGAGGCCTGAGAGCTATTTCTAGGTCAAAACTCTCAGAGTGGTTAGACTCAGCTCATTCATTCTCGAAGACAAAGTCTGAATATGTAATTCACCAGATGTGATCAACTTCATCCACTTTATCTATTTGATATTGGCCCTGTTACAAAAACACGTCATCTCGGACATGGGCAGCGGTCTGTGAAAGGTGCTTAAAGGCACAGGACACCCAGAAAATTAATTCTCGTATTTTATGCTTATTTTGGAGAGAGTCACACTCTGATCACAGTGGTATCTCTGAAATCGTCCAAGACCCCCTTTGAACAGAGTTATAGCTCTTCAAAGCTGCCTAGATTTTGAGGGTGAAAATTTGGTGGACGAGTGGTCTCAGGCCTGTATTTCTCTTCATACGCAATCGTTGCGTGAGAGAAAGGCAGGTTTAGGAGACAGTCCGGTAATGGACTGAAGAACGACGATTTGTTGGAATTCATCCATCCATCGAGCCGCTATGGAGCTCGAAAATCTGTTAGGGGGTCGGGCCTGTGGTGGTGAGCGAAGGGGGTCGGGCCTGTGGTGGTCGCTTATTACTCGCTTATTTGGAGGAATTGAGATCTCGTGTTTGGCAAGTGTTATACAGAAGGGGTCTTCTACATAATTACATGAAAATCTCAAAATTCATATCTGAGGGTGTACTGTGCCTTTAAATCCTCATTCTTATATCATACTCTGCTTCCCCACTCTTGAAATATGTCTTTGTTCCCAAAGCGGCCTTGCGACACAAACTTGAAGGTAAAAAGATCGTCTATCTTCCAACCACCTCGGAGTTAAGATGTGTCGTCCACAATTTTTTTTTTAGGTCTGTCCTGAGTGTGTCTATCTGTCGTAATTAGAGCATAAACTAGATTTCGTTGCCAGTGCCCCAATACGAGCTTCTCAACTCTATTGCTGAAATGTGGTTATGTATGCTTTTTTGACGCTTGCAACAGCGCGAGAATACGAATATGCTGCCTTTAAAGACAGTGTTCACGATAACTATCACATTCGAGTTTGATTCAAAAATGGGGATTTCTGGTGGTAAGTTATCGAATAGTGGACAAACAGCGAAGAAAAACGATCAGAATAAGCTAGAATAACGGTTTCTAACGTACGTACAGGTTCAGGCCGCGGGCGAAACTACGCTTCATGCTAGTTTCTGCGAGCGCGCACTAACGGCGAAATGAGCGCGAATCGATCAGGCTGGACGTGGCGGAGTTGCTTGGCAATTCGCCATCGAAAACGTCCGCGTCGCCACAAGCTCGTCAGAACGGTGGGCGAGGCGGGCTAGGAAGGCGTATTGGGCTGACGAACTATTCACTTTGCAGCCGTCCGTTTTATTCGATTTCTGTCCCGTTTTCGCTGCTTTCTTCGACCCTATCCCCTCCTGCATCTGCCGACGTAGTGTTTCACCCGGAAAACTAGAAAACTAGATTTATCGCGAACACTGCCTGTAATGAGTGTCTCTACTATTCTCACATCCCCTGTCACGCCTATCTTCCAAGGAACCGTGCCGCAACATTTAAACCCCCTAGTAACTGATTTAACTCTAACACTAGGGTAAATCTGAATTCTGTTCCCCAATGTGGCAAAAGGAAGATTTCGGGCTAGCATACCTATTCATTTGTTACGTTTTCCAGAAAACCACGGATTCTTCGCCGAGCATAATATTTGACAGGAAAACTATTTTAGGCTTACCTAATATTTCTTCGCGTATAAACTTTCTCGCTGTAGCCGGAACGCTGACATTTCTTAGTATGCTATCGAAGGAAGATATCAGTCGTGCAGTGTTATTTACATCCGTCTTCTGCTGGATGAGGATATAATCATTCAAGTATGTCTTGAAATCACAGTGCCTAAAAGTATTTCTTGCTAAAAGCTTCTTTCATAGAGTGACATTGAAATCGTACATAGGTAGATAGATATGGTTGGCCCCCGAGCGCGGTCGACTTATGACCTACAAAGGAACTTCTCTGCCAACGCGTAGCTAGATGCCTCGGAGGGCGCGGCCTGAAACGCCGCCCCATTCCATGTAGCGAGAATTTAAGGGTTTTAGCTACGATAGCTAAAACCCGCATATTCTTGTGTCGTTGGAACCACTGTTCTCTCTGACACTAAACCCGTATATTCTCGCTATAATTTTGTAGCGAGAATCTACGGATTTCGCGACAGCCTGTGTTGAATTCAATCTCAAACCCGCGCTGGCTACGCGGAACGCAGGGATGCCGTTCAAACAGTGTTGGCCCAGTCAACCCACGGATAACTTGACACTCTGTGAGTATTCGTGGAGGGTGACCCCGTGTCGCTCTCTGCAAGACCTTGCAAGGAATAATTTTGGCCGCTGGTATGCTGCAGGCCGTGGGGAAGAAACGGCGATGCGCTCGATCGCAGCGGGGATCGTCTTTCTAGTACAGATGAAGACTGGGTGGGTCGATCGACCGTGCGCTGCAACGAGAATAAGCGTAGAATATGCGGGTGCTGTAGCGAGAATTCACGAAGAATATGCGGGCGCTGTAGCTAAAATTTCACCAACTGAGGCTAAACTTTCCGTAATTTACGTAAATTTTCGGGTCAAAATTAGACTAGATGCCTCCGAAACCCTGGGCATCTCTGGTTTCCGTGTGAGGCATTTAGCTACGCGTTGGCGGAGTTGGTCCAGTAGTGGGCTTCTTCTAAAGACCATGCTCATCTCCCGTCCATACGAACTAAAAATTGCATCATGGTCCTCGCGCAAGTCTGTCCCTATGTCGAAAGCGTTTTTCTCCAAAATAAAAGTCTTCACTTGTAGCTACTGAGCGCTCGAATAACCATTGGTAAGCATCTGAAAATTCCCGTAGCTGATTAGGACCTGCATTTCTCTAGTATAGCTACTGGATAGCCCTTGGCCTGCTACCCATCCATACCCTCAGCTTGATGGGTTATACATCGAGCAACTGTCCGACATGCATGCGACGCTGTTGAGGGTGAGGTAATGATTGAGGCCTGGGAAGAACTTTAGCGTCTGGCGAGACACATAAATGCTTGCTAGGAAAACCTTACGTTCTCTGCCAACCTGCTACCCATTATTTACCCAGGTGTGCAATACCGCTCGCAGAATTTGGTCACAACGTGCACGAGGACGCGTTTTCGCGTCTTTTTCGAATAAGTAACTTCAAGCTCAACTTTGAGCGAATCTGAGGTTATGTTCATGGTCCTGGCGTTGAGTGCCATCCAGTGGTATAGCAATCGTCAGGGTTTGGTAGAGAACTTGAGAAGTTTTGCAATCAGCCAGTTTATAATTGCGGTACAGGTACGAAGGGGACGCATTCCTATCCTCTGTCTCCTCGCCACGGTACCGAAATTGCTAGGGGGGGGGCAGAAAGTAAGGTCGTTTCTGCGCATTTCAGTTCTTGATTGTTATTTATCAGCTCATTGTTCGGTTCAGAGGCGTGTCAAGGACATTGCGAGGTTATAGGGACCTCTTTACTTATAGGCACTTGAATTACATTTTTTTTGCAATCTCGGGTAAAATGCCCAACCAATTACCAGAAAAGGTACACATACGACATTGCAAGCTTTTTGAGTTTCAAGGGAATTAGCGTAGGTAAACGAAATCACTATCCGGTCCCCTTCATAGAAGCCTGGCTGATTGCGGAACTTCTCAACGAAACCTCCACAAAGGCTATAGTATTGGGTAACCGTGAAGGCCAGTATCATGAATATCATCCTAGTTTCGCTCAAAGCTGAGTTTCAAGCGAGTTATTCAAATCGAAAGCGCTCTCTGACTAAATCCTATGAGCGGTTTTGTAGGTATAAATTAGCTGCTCACCCATGATAGACAGTTCGCTAGCGGAAACTAAATTTTTCAGTTTTTTGCCCAGGGTTTGAAGGCGATCAACTCTTTCGACCTGAGCAGAGAATTCAAACTTGCACGAGATCTTAATGTGATATTCGACCTCTTCCTAGTTCGTTCTATAGATTTGTTTTGTTAGAATTAAAATGACCCATTCCTGTCCCTGTTCCTACACTCAAAAGCTTCACAGCTCCTGAAATCGCTTCACAGCTTTCAAACTGACTTCAGGAGTTAGAGAGTGAAATGGCCAATATGGGTTCTTATGTAGAGGTTTCTCTGTTTTCCTCTCTTGCCTACGTGACAGAAAATAGGTTCTTGATCTTAGTGGAGTTTAGGAGATGTTTGGCCGGGTGAACACAGTTCTTATTTGATCTTTTCAGGCTCTGAAGAAGGAGGTTGCTCCGAAACGTAAGCCACAAAAAACTACAACAGCATCAAACAACTGGAGTGTTAATATGCCGAGGGTTTATGGAGAGTCGCACTTGGAGGTTCTTAGAACGCTCTGCATTTCAAAGTTTGCCGCAAAAGAGTGCTCTTTTCAGTCCAAGCATAGTTGTCAGCAGTCATAATTCCGCCAAGCAGCTTCAGCAGATGCCCGTAACAAACAAATTGAAATGGGCAACTCTTTTTCAAAATGCTTTAGAAATCAACAAACTATTCTGCGTTCTTTGTGTTTTATTTAATTTTACATGATCACATTGTTTCCTCCACTTCAGTCAGGTGAATGAATTGGTACCTAAAAAATCAAACTCCGATAGCAAATCTCCTCCCCTTTCCCGAACCATGAACAAGGTGGTTATAAATTCGACAAGACGCCATTCATCCATAGGAAGCAGCAACAAGACCATGGCCCGATTTCATAGGAAAAAAAAGCCCCTCAGACTGCGGAGGACTGCCGATGACGGCTTGGAGTGGCTCTGTTCTCTTACAGTGGCTAATACCCGCACTGTCAGGAAACAAAACTGATAAGTCACCCAAACTTATCAGAAACCCCTTTTGTATATTCTTTCTCCGTGTTTGCCACGAGGACCAGCTTCATGATTGAGCAGGAGCACAACTATGAATGAGAATAAGTGATCACGAAGCCTGAGAAAAACCAAAACACTCAGCCACGAAGCGGAGCGGCTGTAGCGATAATATCTATCAAGTGTACCCGTGTCGCCTTTGTCTACCGATCACATTTCACTTTCTACGATAGTGAGCACCAGCATTCTTTTCCACCCTTAATGTACAAAATAATTAAGAACAGTTGGAAAACACTCACCATGTTTGTGGGCCAAAATGTCGTGCCACATACCATACTTCCCGACTAAGAAATTCCCTCTTCAGGGACATACGATAGAGCAAATGGAAAAGTTTTTCAACGAAGCAGCGCAAGTCACTTTCGCAGCCCAAGCAGTGAAATTCTCGGTCGAACTGCTGTGGTTCCCTAAACTTGTTTCTCTTTGGAACTGTGCACATGCAGTTTCTGATCATACATTCTGTAATACCGCAAATTCTCATTGTTTCTACGGGTGCTGGTGCAAAGCGGAGGTCAGAGACAGCGAGAGAGCGCATAACAGACGGAGGGAGTAGCATCGCGCGTGCCGCTCGCGCAGGGTCAAGCAACCCGTGGGAAAAACTGCGATCATGGTTGCGATCCCCCCTCCAGCGATGCCGAAATTGGCGACCTCCCCTTCCACCATGGCCGCGCTGATTCCTCTTTTTTGCCCCACCCACTTTCTTTTTTCTTATATAAGGATATTTTTTTAGCTGATTATGATTATTCGACTTCTTTACTTTTTTAATTTGGTTACTCAGGTTGTGAAGGTCTAGTGCCGAAAAAATTAACAAAAAAACAATGTATTTAACAATATTCTCTTTATCCAACAAACGCCTAACTACTAACTGAAACTGAACAACTAACTGAAAAATAGGGTTTTCAAAATTTTTCCTTTGCGACCAGGAAAAATCGTCCAAAATTGATTATTTCAATTTGGCCAAACTTTGGTTGTAATCAACTCAGAAACACTTCGAACGGTTTTCCACAAAGTTTTAGCCCCATTAGACCGGTTTTTGAGCAGCTGGCCACCTAAACGCTCGTCGAAATCGGATTTTCGGTGCCGCGAAAAATGGAGTTTTCTGGTCCTTTTGGTGTCTTTGGTATGGCCATGAGGTGCCGTAGCTCAGCAGTTCGGTAAAATAGACCGACTTAGGAACTGGAAAAAAATTAAAGTTGCGCATATAGACGGAGAAATAAAAAAAATTCTGCGTTGGGAAAAGTGGTGTTAAATGGCCGTTTTTTCCAACTGGCCCTTACAGCCTTGGTTTTCACTTTTAGAAGGCGGCAGTTCAGCAAAAGATGCATCTACTGATTGGCTATCGAAAACTACATTAGATAGATTTTTTATCAGAAAAAAAAGTTTTTTTAGAGGTTTGCTCATCGTACGAAAAGCAAAATAAGGGGTGAGAAACCTCAGAAAAAATCCTTGAAAAAATCCAGCTAATGAAGTTTTCGATGCCTATTCAGTAGGCGCACCTCCTATCTGACTGCCGCCTTCTACAAGTGAAAACCAAGGCTGAAAGGGCGATTGGGGGGGAAAACGGCCTTTTAACACCACTTTTTCCAGCGGAGAAGTTTTTTTATTTTTCCCTCTATATGCGCAGCTTTGATTTTTTCTGCTTCATCACTCTATCTATTTCACCGAACCGCTGAGTTACGGCCTATCAGAGCATAGTACATGACACTGGAAGGATCCCAAAAACCTTTTTTTTTTGCTATTTGTACAATTGCAATTTTGACAAGTAGTTAAGTCACCAGCGGTTTACACACGAATCTGAACAACTCGTGGTTGCGTAGGAAACATTCTGTGGTGTAGCTGAGTTAAAATCGAAAAAAAAGGAATCGAAAAAAATGGGCGGTGCGACCCCCCCTCCAATTTTCAAGTTTGGTGGCGACCCCCCACTTTGGAAAATTTCCAACATTGCTTGACCTTGCGCTCGCGCCATGATCGATGAGAACAACGATTTTTACGGAGGATACAAGTCTTACAACCCGCTCTCTCGGCTTCCAGGTTTATATATTTTGACACACATATCTGCTGCTATAGGGAGTAGCCGTTTCGCAGCTCATCAGGTAAGGTTATGAGCACGGCTTTTGTACAGTGTTTCGTGTCTAATAGTTGGTTCAAAAACTTCTCAACCCCTGCAAACATTATTTTGAACAGGCTCGCAATATAGGGCAAAAATCCAGACATGAATAATGGAAAACTCAATCAAGACTCATGGCCAACATATTTCCTTCGGTTCTGTTACAGGTTTACCCTGTATGGCAGTGTTCGTGAAGGAAAAGTTTCTACTTTTCTCAAGCTTCAGGGCCTTTCTATGACATTAGTTAAGAAAGAAGTCTGAGATTGAATTCTTTCTTGAACAATATCATAGAAAGTGCCTGAAGAAGAAGAAGCCGAAAGTCTCTCGGAGCAGACTACTCATCGGCTCAGACCATCGAGATTTTGCGTTGGAAGACTTTATCGAACTCTTTCCGTTTACATCAAAACCTTAGCAAACTTTGCATTGTTGGATAGCCTTTTTTTAACTGATGTTTGATACACCTCTCAATTCTGAAAAACGTTGTTTCTGGAGAAAATCAATCTGGGAGGACACTGATGACACAAAAACGCGTCTCCACGCGCCTTCTGACCAAATCTTACGAGCGTAGTGTATGGCCTCTTTCTCAAGTTTAGTCAAAGGTGCGGTTATTGCAGGGAACCGTGCTGCGTTCGCGAGATCACCGGCCAGTGGGGTTTCGGTCGCTCGCGACGATCCACCTTCCCAGCCCCGTCCACTCACTGAACTGAATCCTACGAAGATTCTGTAAAAAATGGGTCTCCCAAGCAAAAGTGGTTTGGTTCGCGTTACAAAAGTTTCAACAAAAAGGGAACAATAGGAAAGTGGAATGAGAAAAGTGTAGAAAAAAATGAACAATATTCTCAAAAAAACTCTTTTCTTTGTCGAAACTTCTAAAGAGCGGAAACAAACCGTTGCGGTTCTGTATGAGGAAGCGATATATACATATTTTATCGGCACTCACATAATCAAAGTTCTTTATGGAGCCAAAAGCGCTTCCTCATAGAGAACCGCAACAGTTTGTTTCCGCTGTTTAGAAGTTTCGACAAAGAAAAGAGTTTTTTGAGAATACTGTTCATTTTTTTCTACACTCTTCTCATTCCACTTTCCTATTGTTCCCTTTTTGTTGAAACGTTTGTAACGCGAACCAAACCACTTTTGCTTGGGAGACCCATTTTTTACAGAATTGTTCACTTTTTCTTGATATTACGCAGTAATATCCCATGCAAGAATTTCGAACAAAAACCTCTTCATCTCCTCGTTAGATCAGTCCTCTTTCTGTCGTCACAAGAATCAATCACCCAGACTGTTATATAACTATATCAGAAAAATCACCCGATGTAGCTGACAAGATCGATGTTCACATGATAATATTAGCTAATAATTGAATGATTTCCATGATATCGTTCCACATAATTCATTCATATTGATCGCGTCAGCCACAGCTGGCTACACCGGGTGTTATTTGCAACCTTCATGTTTTTCATACGTATCGAACGGGTCGGCCACGGTGATTTTCTCAACCAACTCTGACAGGGGCCTTAGGCCCCGGTGATAGTTGGTCGCTCAGACGTATCCAGCCCGGTCGATAATCATGAAAGCCTGCTGGCCCACAGCCGCATGCACAATCTGCCCGCAGTTCTTCGCTTGCGAATGAAACTACATAACTCAAAACCTGCACAGTCAGAAACGAAAGTGTGCCCGAATGAGAATGGCGGCCCACGCGGCCGGTGTGCTTGGCAGGCGGCCGTCGCATGTGCCGCCTTTGGACGAGTGTTGGATTTCAACGACGTCCGTCCCCTCTCCCACCGTCTGCAGAGATTGGTCGGCGCAGTGCTTGCTGCCAGCCGGTGCCATCCCGTTCGTAGTCGATGGCGATGGGGACTTTTCGCATGCTCGTCCGAGAGCGGCGAACGCGACGGTTGCCTGCCCAGCACGCCAGCCGCATGGGCCGCCATTCTCATTCGGACCCACCTTACCTTCCATTCCATGTTGACACTTTCACATTAGTGGAACAAAGCAGTTTTCCATACTCATTATTTCGTTTCCGCAGCCCCATTCCTTCGCAGAACAGTCGCTTCGATTCCATGAATTTGATATGAAAAAGCTCTGCTGAGCTGCGAATGGAGATAGCTCTAACAATTTGTTTTTGAATTTAGATGCTGATAAGCAAGTACCATTTATTGCAGAAAAAAACCAGTAGGCTGGTGAAAAGAATGAGGAACACTCAAAATGGGGTTGTGTGTATAGCCTAAGCGCGTTACGAAACTGAAAAGCAGCCTGGCGACATGACCTACATAATATCTCATGCTTTCTGCACGCTATGCTTGCCATCAGCACACTTTTAAAAAAGTTTTGCAAATTGTTCTCAGACTCCTCCGCAAATTCCGATGCATCCAGCACACTATCTCAGACGGCTAGCGCAAAGCTCAAGACTCTTGCTCATTCTTTTGGATAACCTGCACAATTTCCCGGATGACCAGTGACTGGTCCGGGACTCCTAATCACTCTACGGGGTGTCCTGCACAATTTCTCGGGTGACCAGCAAAGGGGCCCGAGCAACTGCCCACTCTCCGGGTTTCCACGACGTCCCGATGACGTCATCAGAAGCCTGAAGCACTTTTCACGACGCCTCGATGACGTCACCAGAAGCCTGAAGCACTTTTTGGACTATCATAGACGGGGGGGGGGTGCACCTACGATTCGCTCGTGAAAATGAATGGAAATCCTGATAAAAGATGTTTGATGCTGCTATCAATCATTGTTGTTGATGAAGTTCTGTACAAATACTTCGATTGATAGCGTTACAGATCGGTCGTTCATTTCATTTCTGACTTGAATCTTGAGTGCCCCCCGTCTAGGATAGTGCCGCACTTTTCACGACGTACTGATGACGTCATCAGGAGCCCGAAGCACTTTTCACGATGTCCCGATGACGTCATCAGGAGCCCGAAGCCTTTCTGACGATGTCCTGATGACGTCATCAGGAGCCCGAAGCACTTTTCACGACGTCCCGATGACGTCATCAGGAGCCCGAAGCACTTCTGACGACGTCCTGATGACGTCATCAGGAGCCCGAACCACTTTTCAGGACGTTCCGATAACGTCATCAGAAGCCCGAAGCACTTTTCGCGATGTCCCGATGACGTCATCAGAAGCCCGAAGCATTTTTCACGACGTTCAGATGACGTCATCAGAATCCCGAAGCACTTTTCACGATGTCCAGATGACGTCATCAGAATTCGGAAGCACTTCTCACGATGTCCAGATGACGTCATCAGAATCCCGAAGCACTTCTGACGATGTCCCGATGACGTCATCAGGAGCCCGAAGCACTTCTGACGACGTCCTGATCAGGAGCCCGAAGAACTTTTCACGGTGTCCCGATGACGTCATCAGGAGCCCGAAGCACTTTTTACGACGTCCCGATAACGTCATCAGAAGCCCGAAGCACTTTTCGCGATGTCCCGATGACGTCATCAGAAGCCCGAAGCACTTTTCACGACGTCCCGATGACGTCATCAGGAGCCCGAAGCACTTCTGACGATCGTCCCGATGACGTCATCAGAAGCACGAAGCACTTTTCACGATGTCCCGATGACGTCATCAGGAGCCCGAAGCCTTTCTGACGATGTCCTGATGACGTCATCAGGAGCCCGAAGCACTTTTCACGACGTCCCGATGACGTCATCAGGAGCCCGAAGCACTTCTGACGACGTCCTGATGACGTCATCAGGAGCCCGAACCACTTTTCAGGACGTTCCGATAACGTCATCAGAAGCCCGAAGCACTTTTCGCGATGTCCCGATGACGTCATCAGAAGCCCGAAGCATTTTCACGACGTCCAGATTACGTCATCAGAATCCAGCACTTTTCACGATGTCAGATGACGTCATCAGAATTCGGAAGCACTTCTCACGATGTCCAGATGACGTCATCAGAATCCCGAAGCACTTCTGACGATGTCAGATGACGTCATCAGGAGCCTGAAGCACTTCTGACGACGTCCTGATCAGGAGCCCGAAGAACTTTTCACGGTGTCCCGATGACGTCATCAGGGCCGAAGCACTTTTCACGACGTCCCGATAACGTCATCAGGGCCCGAAGCACTTTTCGCGATGTCCCGATGACGTCATCAACCCGAAGCACTTTTCGACGTCCCGATGACGTCATCAGGAGCCAAGCACTTCTGACGATCGTCCCGATGACGTCATCAGAAGCACGAAGCACTTTTCACGACGTCTCGATGACGTCATCAGGAATTGAAGCACTTCTGACGACGTCCTGATGGCGTCATCAGGGCTCGAACCACTTTTCACGACGTCCCGATGACGTCATTAGAAGCCCGAAGCACTTTTCGACGTCCTGATGACGTCATCAGGAGCCGAAGCACTTCTGACGACGTCCTGATGACGTCATCAGGAACGAACCACTTTTCACGACGTCCCGATAACGTCATCAAGCCCGAAGCACTTTTCACGACGTCCCGATAACGTCATCAGAAGCCCCAAGCACTTTTCGCGATGTCCCGATGACGTCATCAGAAGCCCGAAGCACTTTTCACGACGTCCAGATGACGTCATCAGAATCCCGAAGCATTTTTCACGACGTCCAGATGACGTCATCAGAATCCCGAAGCACTTTTCACGATGTCCCGATGACGTCATCAGAAGCGCGAAGCACTTTTCACGACGTCCCAATGATGCCATCAGAATCCCCACTCACCTACAAATCGATCACCTACCAGCCTACGCACCCCCTACCAACTTACCTGTCTGCCAAGTTGATTGCCTGTAACCATTGGCAGTGGCTATTTGCAGTGAGGACTGAAAAGCGTGACGGCCTACGGCCTACGGCTCACGGCCTACGGCGCACACCATGAAATTTTCTTAAGCTTTCGGGCTCACAGCTTTGTTATTTGTGAACCGATTTGGCTGAAATTCGGACAGCAGGTATATTCTGGACCCCTTCGCTTATATCCAGAAGGAAATCTTCAGAAATGTTTCTAAGATTCTATAAACTATTTTATAAAATTCTAAGTGATCACAAGGTCTAGGCAAAACCATACCTCTCCAGCCGCTTCGCGGCTGGAGCGATACTCTAGATACATAAAGAGTATGATATGTGCTTATCGTTGCCTCATCCATTTTCTCACTCACTCATCCCGCTAGCTGGCGTCTGGAGGAGCGGGATGACCTCTCAGCCAATACACTGTTGTGGGTGCCATGGGAGCTCGAGCAGCCTGAACGATTCGGTTCCATTCAGAACGATTCGTAGCAATAGATCTAGCATTAAGGACACTGCACAGTTGTTTTTCCAGATCATCCTCGAGTTGTTTCAGCCATGTCTTTTTAGGGGCCGTTCTTTGGGTCTTCCCCAACACTGAACGTTTCCTCCATAGCATGCTGTACGGTAGTCGACCCGCGTCCATTCTGCATACGTGTCCAAACCATCCCAATCGTCTGGTCTGGACTTGGTTCTCCATCGTGGGCTAGTGGTCACATTGCTCTTTGATGATTGCGTTGCGTATGCGGTCACAAAGGGTGAAGTCGAGGATCTGGCGCCAGCATCGCATCTGGAAGGACTCGAGTTCCACCAGGTCCGACTTGAGCCACGTTTCCGAGCCGTATAGCAGTACAGGAGTTATCAATGCCCGGAACAGTCAGATCTTCGTCGTCATCGATACGTTGGCTTTCTTCCACAGACACCAGCCAAGCGAAGCAAAAGCAGTGGAAGCCTGTCCGATTCTGCTGTGGATCTCCGTCATTGCTGCCACTTTCTTCTCCTGAACTTCTTACCCTAGGTACTTGAATTCCTTCACTTGCTGGAGTTCAACTCCTTCGAAGAGCGCAGAGGCGTGCGACCCGTCTGATGTCATGACTTTCGTCTTATCCTTATTGATTGCCTAGCCATGGGAGTTCGCAATAAGCGCTATGTTACCAATTAAATACGCTGCCTCATCATCGGTATCCGCGAACACAGCACTATCATCCGCAAACATGAAGTCCGTGACGTAATCATTGGTACCGTACTGGACGCCTCTTATGTTTTCAAGGGCCTTCCTCATGATGACGTCGATCACAGTATTGAACAGTAGCGGCGAAATGACATCCCCCTAACGAACACCAGCGTTGATCGCAAATTCTTCAGACAGCTTATCTCCGATGCGAATGCAACTAGTTGATCCATTGTATGTTTCCTGGGGTGCGTTCCAAGAACATTCCCATGGCAAAACGCGTCCATGGAAATGTAGCCACGGCCACGTGGGAGCAATTTTCAGTTATCATTCGCATCCACGGAAAGCGAATTTGTCCGTGGGAAGGCTGTTTGTCCTCCCACGGCGTCGTGGGAAAGTTATTGGAACGCACCCCATGAGGGAGCTCCACTAACTTCTTTAGTATGTGTATCCAAGTGATCTCCATAAAGCCGGCCAGTAAACGCAATCGAATGCTGTGTTGAAGTCAATAAACACGATGACAACACTTTTCCGGCAGCGGATTCTTTCTTCGGGGAGCTGACGCAGAGCGAAAATTTGGTCGGTGCAGCTACGACCCTGTCGAAATCCTGCTTGATCTTCACGGCTGCTTTGTTCTCGATGTCGCTGAAGTCTGCTCTGAATTATCCTGTTGGAGACTTTTTCAACAATCAATAAGAGATGTATTCCGCGATAGTAATGACAGTCCCTGGCGTCACCTTCTTCTTTTGAAAAGGCACAATGATTCCGCGCTTCCAAGTGGCTGGTATGTTCTCAGACTGCCAAATGAGCTTAATCAGCTTATGAAGTTGACACAACAGAATGTCTCCGCCAGCTTTAACTGCCTCAGCAGTTATGTTGTCATAGCCAGACGCTCTGCTGTTCTTTAGCAACTTGATAGCAACTTGACTCGTCCATAGAAGGTTCTGAATCGGAAGCGGCTTCCTGCGGCACTTTTATTGGAGGCGACTCGACAACCGGTCCCCGTGGTGCGTCGTGCTTGTCACTAAAGAACTGTCTCCAACGCTGCAGACTGAGCTCCTGATGCTATCGCTAACGGGCTTAGTATTTTTTCCAGAGACGCTTCAACGTACGGTAGAGAGAACGGTAATGATGCTTAACAGCAGACTCTTCCATTTCGTCGTCTATCCTCTTCCAATACGACTCCCGTTCCGCCTTTAACCTGCCTCGAAGTTCTTTGCACAGCTCCCGATACCGATTGAAATTAGACAGTTTTGCTTGCTTCCGTTTGCCTATGAGGCGAAACGACTCGTCCGATATCCATGGTTGCGTCCGCTGGCGGGTGACAGGGCGAAGTGACTTGGCGCATTTCAGGATGGTGTCCGTTGTCTGCCTCACTTGTTCGTCCACTGAATCAGTTTCAGCTAACAAAGCAAAACGGTTCGACAGTGCGACTTGAAACGCCTCCTTCCTATTGGGTGCCATTAAACGCGACCAATCAAGTCTTCTTCTGGTCTGGGAGGCTCCACACGCCTAGCTCGCTGCAACCGAGGCTTCACCAACGCACGCAGGAGATAGCGGTCCGAACAGCATTCAGCGCCTCTCATAGCGCGCACGTCATTCAATGACGACCTAAAGCGTGAATTCATCAGCGCGTAATCCAGCGTGGCCACGTGTTTTCCATCAGGGTTCCTCCACGTCATTTGATGTTTCTACGGTGTTGAAAGTGAGTGTTCCCAATGAGAAGTCCATTGAACTCTGCGAAAGAGAGCAGACGCAGTCCATTGTCATTCAATTCTCAAACACCAACTCTTCCCATAACTTCTTTCCATCCTGATCTGTCCTTGCCGACACGTGCGTTAAAATCTCCTGCGATCATGATGAGATCAGTCCTTGGCATCAAATTCATCTTGAAGTTGAGCGTAGAACACGTCCTTTTCCGCATCACAGCTACATAGGTTCCGTAGGCGCATAGACGGCCAAAACGTGTGTCTTGACTGTTCCGCTCAATGTGAGAACAGCGACCATGCTTGAATTCGGCTCGAACGCAACAACACTTCCAGCTTCGCGATTGCTCAGCATTAATCCAACGCCTTGGTGATGTCCGTCGCTACCGGAGTAGTACAACGTCCTCTTCTCGTTACTGTCTGGCACTTGGACGGTCATTCTTCCGCATCCACTTATCCTGAGTTCGAACAGTGCAGCAACCGATATTATGCCTTTGGACAACTCTCTCGCGATGATCTCCTTTTGCCCAACGTGTTCGTACGTTACATGCTCCGATTCGTACCTCCTTCTTCGGTGCCACAAATCGTCTTTCATTCTGGCCAGTATCATTCTTCTCACCAGCACTCTGGTACCTCAGTGCTGGCACACCGGCTGCCCCGGAAGCGGTAACTTTATCGTGATGTCCTATTGGACTCTCCGAGGTTCTACCTGAAAGTTGTCCAGCCCGTCGGTAGAAAGGGCCAATCCTCCTCCTTTCACACCCGGGCTTGGAACCGGCAACGGCGGAGTTATTCATTCTAGTCAAGTAAACAAACGACCTGTTCCTAGCCTTGGCAATCGCTGTATCACTTGCGACAAAACCGCGGCGGAATGATAGCTGTTGCCGCCGAACGCTAGCCATTCATTTACTCGACTCAAAGAAATGAGGCATGACGCGAGTATTTGGGACCCGTACCTAGTTGAGTCAAATAACGTTTTGTGATTGATACTATGTTGCGCTGAAGAATTCAACCTTCCTTTTTCGGGCTCTCGCTGCTCCATTTCCACTTTTGCACAATGAAGAAGGCTATTAGTCAGTCCGTCGTAATCTGCAGTAGAATTCTCGGCTACCGTCCTTGAGTAGACCTGATCGCGTCCTCTAAAGTTGCCTAATAGTAGCGAGGGAAACGAATAGGGACGTGTCGATGTGTATCCCTTATGAAGATGCGGGTATTGCGACGTATTTTGACTTGGAGCAGTCGGTGTCGGATCCACAGTCGAAAGATGGCGCCACTCCTGTATCGATCGAACTCCATCTGCGATTGGTTAGAACGTGATCTAGCTCCGAGTGGACTTGCCCGTTGAGGCTTTCCCAGGTTCATCGCTGGTGCCTTTTCTTTTCGAAGAGGGAGTTTCCATGAAATAAATTGCATGACGAAATCAGATTCGGCATACTGAAACCGCTGATATTTCTGACTCCGTCTCCATGTTGACCCAGTCTCCAGGTGTCGTCACTTGAGTTGCTCACGACCGCGTTGAAATCACCACACATGTAACCTCTGGTACAGCCGTAGTGACCTGTTGATTTCGATTATCACCAGCAGCGGAGCGGTGGGCCTCGGTGAAACATAACTAGTGATAAAGAGGTTTCGACGAAAAAGCCACGGCTCCGCGCTGTGATAACCGAAAACATGAGTTCACTTGGAATGAAACAGAGTCTACTTGTAGTGGATCTTCTCCTGCCTCACAGCAATTTCTAGCTCTGAATAGAAAGCATCCTTTTCCTCCTCCTCGGCTACATCAGTCGCGGCATAACAGTTCACGATCAACATAACGGTCTTCCACGCAATCTTCAGTCGCAGCACAGCTATACGGGGACTCAGAACTTCGTGAGAATAAACAATCGGCTGAACTTCAGAATGTACAAGGGAGCCAACTCCTCCAACATTCTTAGCAGCCACTTTATGTCCCATCACTAGTAGTTATCCTTGATCAGTCTTTCTCATAAAGGCTTCTTTCACTTTGGTTTCCTGCAAGCAAATGACATTGTATTTCACTCTTCTGAACTGATTGAGGAGAGTTGTGATATCTGCGTCGGACGCAGCTGTTCGACAGTTGTAAGAGAAGATTTACAGGCATTGTTCACGTTGAGTTTGGGGTTTTCCGATGATGCCCCGTCCAGGTCCTTTTCCATCCTCGGTAGCGGCATCTCCGGGCGTCGTGGGAGAGCATATCCGATTCCGGATTGGTTTTAACATGTTTGCGAATGTAGAAGCAAAGTTTCTGGTTTGGTTACTCCCAAAGTTCAGAGCCAGGGCTACCCAGGAGCCGCCCGTTTTAGCTTTAGACGTACTAATACTACGTCGAACTGCGTGACCGTTTGTGCCGTTTCCCATTTCGCAGGACGAATCCTGATCATCAATGGTCTCCCTTTCCCCACGATGGACTGACGCTAGTGAGATACGTGATGTCAAGCTGCGGGCTCACCTGTTCGACCCCACCGTGCTTCCGGCGTTGTGCTATGGCTGCGAGACCTGGGCTCATTACAAAGGAGTTTGTGTTGTATGAGGACTACGCACAGGGCGCTGGAAATATGTCTCCTGAGTACAAGTCGTAGGATGCAGAGGCAGCAACGCCGGAGCAGTGAAGATCTCAGCAAAATGTCCGGACTCCGCGACCCGTTGATCCGCATTGAATCCGCCAAGTACAGATGGGCAGGGCATTTCGTGCGCAGAACGAATGACAGATGAAGTACATACCAGACTCACTCACTGGTACCCTCGAGATGTCAAAAGAGCGCTTGGCTGAACAGCGTCGCGTTGGGCCGATACGATTAGCAAGTCATTCAAACAAAGAAGTTCACCACATCGGATGGCTGTTGCTGATTCCAGAGGAGAATAGAGAGAATGTGGTCCACATCGAAAAGATCAGCGATGAGGATGGACCATTAAAGGCAGTGGTCGCGATAAAATAGGCCCTTAGGAAATAGGATAAGCCTTATTTGGTTTTAGAGTAGTAGGATCTATGAGAAAAAATCGCGAAAAAACGGCTGTTGTGGGCCAAATTTCAAGCCTGAACTTTCTTGTCTTTTGATGGTAGACGAGCCCACTCCATATCATCGGCATCGATGATCTCTAACATCAAGAACATCAGCAGGCTTGAATGCGAATTTCAATTTATTAATGTGCTCATCTAGTCAAAAACATTGGCTGAAGTGATTGCTTTCATTGTTCGACTGTTTTTATTAGATAAATTTGCACTTATTTCTTCCTCTGAACGTCGATGGTTTTTGACTGCTCGGCATGAGACTGCGATCTTTTTGGGAGGCGCTGTGCACGTGTGCATGAACTGACATCTTTGGGCCTTAGAAACTCTAATTCTAGCCCGTTTTTCACCACGCTACCTTCATCGTTTTTCAGCTAATTTCGATCTAAGCCGATTTTTATAGTTTTTCCGATAACGTTCTCCATCGTGACCACTGCCTTTAAAGGTATAAAGTGGTAAAGGTACTATGTTGCGCAGTAAGGATCTACGAAGGCGATACTTTCGAGGAAACCACCCCTCAAGTTCTCATCAGAAATCGCAAGATCCGGGACCCATTGCAGCATGGATATCGAAAAAAAACGTCTACATAAAAACGAGCCATATGCATACTGCCCCAGAACTTGAATTCAGTATGACTGTCCAGGCCACTTCCTCGGTGACCGTTAAAGGCAGCATACACTCTCAAAATTGCTTTCAATTTTATGGTCTGAATCGAAGGCTTGGATTTGCCAGAATTGAGATTTGACAAGGAAACCCCGAAAAATTTGATGGAAATGAAGTGACAACGGGTTGTTTTTTTAATTGGTTGAAAACGGACAACGCGCTCGCAAAGGCACACGAGAGCAAATATGATTGGAATATCGACGTTACTACACTTGCATGGCGTGGTGCTGAAAGTTCACACCGTTTGAAGCCTGGAAAACGAGCCAAAATGACCTAGTTCGAGCAGTTTTGAGCAGCGAGGTGTGGAGCCCCGCCCACTGCGCCGGTGGAACCCCGCCTTCTCATACAACTTCATTGCCTCAAAACAGTCGCTTTGGCTCTTTTTCGACGCTTCCAACGACGTAGGCGTCTTAGTATTGGTCGTCTGACTTAGAGGCAGTGTCCACGATAAAAATTGTTTTCGAGTTTCCCCCAGAAAACCAAGGTTTAGTGTCTGACTGTTTCATCAGTGAAGAAAGAATCATGAAAAACGCTGCGAAACATACAAAATTAGCTCTTCTTCTCGAAAGCCACATTTAAACGGTGGAACAGTTGTGCGGGCATGGGCCTGAAGTAGACAGCGTGTGCAAATGCGCCCCAATGCTGGAAAATTAGCCGCGCTCGCGCTCCAATGCTAAAGTAAATGCGGACCAAACTGTTCCTCAGAAAACTCGACCGCGAGCGGAAGGGCTAGCGCGAGCGGACTTCGGAGCCGTATGGAGCTCTTTCGGCCTCGTTTTTGTTCGTTCTTTCGACCACAGTGCTTCAATGAGACCCTGAACTTTCGAAGAAAGGCCAAAAACCGAGGACGAAACTTATCGTGGACACTGCCTTTAATTAACGTCGTTATCCCCACTGTTTTTGCGAACGGGTATGATGCCTTTGAGGAAGTGGGCCCGGCGGTCATGCTACTTTCGAGTTCCGGGGCCGCATTCGGCTATTTATGGCTCGTTTTCAGACTTTTTCCGGTCCTGCCGTTGCAATGGGCCCCTGATGTATCGATTTCCTGCGTAAACTCAAGGACTGATTTTTTTCGAGAACAGCGCTCTCGAAGAGCAAAACTGAGAATCGAAATAGGGGTTGGGGCATGAATTGCAGGGCCAAAAAAAAGAGCACATACTGAATGCATTTGTCCACGTAGCCACTCAGAAATCTATCGAAAGGATCTCGTACAACCGCGAACTTTGTGAAAATGCGACCAAACTTCGCTTCCACGTGCGACATACTGGTATGGTAGTTTTCCCAGCCACAGAATCTGAAGCAACCACAACATAACATAGGCATGGATCCTGAAGAGACTTTGCGTTCCCCATTGAAGGTTGGGGCAAACTCGGTGCACTTATGTTACAGCATATGGCACCGAGTTTGCGCCAACCTTCAACAGTGAACGCGAAGTCTCTTCAGGATTCATGCCGACGTTATGTATATGTTTATTACAGGTCCAGCCTGCATAGTTAATTTACATAGAATAATAGAATAAATTCAACAAGCAATCAATAAATAAAACGTAAAACCTATACCATAGTAAAAGGCTCAAAACCGGCTCAGACATCCACAGTCATCAAGTACTGATCCGAGAGACCTTTGAACGCAGAAAGGGTTGTAGGGAGACTGCACTTTTTGAGAAGCATTTCACACTCACTTCCGGCTCTATTAACAAACAGATGGTGCCTCAAACTTTTCCTGGCTCTGTTATGAACGAACTTAAATTTGCTACCTCTAGTGGTAGACGCCCTACGCTGGAGGAATTCATTTGCCTGAGTTCATCATAGCCATGCAAGATCTTATAAACCATCAACATATCGATTTTTTTGCTTCAGCAGGCCGGCGACTCTAGCTGTAGCTTCTTATTCCTATCAGAACTGCAGGGCATTTGACTATAATTGAGTCCGCTGACTTTCATCATCACCTGGCGTGTGAAGTTGTTTTGAAGTTTTTCCAACGCAACCGTGGTCGAGACCTTGTGAGGGTTGGAGATCACAGTTCCATACTCAAGGTGAGGTCTTACATAGGTTTTATATGCTTCAAGTAGCACCATTTCCTTGTTACTGGACAGAGCTCTGAACATGTTATACGTAAACTTACTAGCTCTAGACACAGCCTTAGCACAGTGAGCATCAAAAGTGAGATCGCTACGTACGAGAAAACCCAAATCCATTATCTCATCGACAACATGGAGCTTCTGGCCACCAACGGTATAAACACAACTTGCACTATCGCTTTCGATGTGCTAAATTTTACACAATCTTGAAATTGGGTTGCTTTTTTTCTCCTTCCTTTATCAACATTCCTTTCCCGAGACTTTGTGGCATCAAACTTAAAAGACACTCCGAAAATCTCCTCAGTCAACAATTTCTATTTGCTGATTCAATAAGGTTTAAGGAAGGTTTCTATTTGGGAACACGCATACTGTCCCTAGCGGAACGAAATTTCGGTCCGCAGTTGCGGACGGCCGCTTTTGTAGCACGCAAGTTGATGATAATCGTTCTGAAAAAACATGATCAATCTTGGTGGGACAGAGAGGTTCCGGTACGATCATCTTCGAGCTTTTCGTTGCAACAACGATTGTTTGCAACTGCAGGCCGGAACAACGTACCCTGTGTCAGTGAAGAAATGCATTTTTAATCCTATGATGCACCTGCTTTCTACAATGTTCAATGTGTGACTCGCTTCCCTCACCTTTTTGACCAAAATTCGCTTAAAAGCGTTCTTTTGTTCTCCACAAACAGGTCAGGGTCAGAAAGATAGCAGAAGATGGCATCTCTTGTCGTAGACATGACCTTTTCAATTTGGCATGTGGCCAGGCTATACTGAGGTGAGATCTGCAATTGATGAGTATCCATACATAAAAAATAGAGGATTTCAGAAATGCGGAATGGAATTCTCCGCAATTTGTTTCCGAGACATGAAGCAGACATGACCCTGACTTTATGCCCATCCCACATTTTGGGATATCTATATTGATTGAAGGTTTGCAAACCTGAAAAACTGGCTATCGCTTCCGTCGTGCAGAGAGCCCCCCCCCAACGTATCGTCGGCACGGATCCTAATGAGACTTTGCGTTCGCTATTGAAGGTTGGCGCAAACTCGGTGCCATATGCTATGGCTCCTTTCAGAGTGCGATCGCTGATCGCCGCGATGACATGTTCTGAATACGGATCGAGGTGCGATGCGATCTCGATCGATGCTCATATTAATCATCCCATCGTGTCGCTCGGGGATCGAACTCTGAAAGAGGCTTATAACATACATTACCGGCCATAACTTCTGTCCCAAAGCGCGTCGGCGACGCGAAATCGCGTTGAAAACGCCGTTTTCGTTCGGAGTGGACTTTTTGAGAACCTGAAAAAACCATTCGATTCCTCTCGATGAGGAGATTGCGATTATATGTTCAGACTTGAGAAAAACTCAAGTCTTCACATAGCTATGGCCTATTTTCCCTAAAAGGAGTCAAAATCTTTGTGAGTGGTTACTTTCTGAATCTGAAAACACTGATCGCTTCCTCTCGTCGTCCTGATTCCAAAAAATTTCGTCGTCCTGATTTTCCGAGAAATTGAAGGGAGACCATCGCCAAAACCGAGTTCATATAAAACTAAGAAAGATTAAGGGTCAAATCTCACACTTTTGCAGGTACAGAGACAGCTTAGAAGTCAGAATTACGACAGAAATATACTGGTGATGCTCACGTTCAAGTTTCGCCGTTGATAGAGCATTCCTACTCTTTGGGTGGGCGAAGTAAGCCACAACTAGGTCAAAGAGTAACATTTTTCTGAACTTGAAAGGATTTTTGGAATCAGGACGACGAGAGGAAGCGATCAGTGTTTTCAGATTCAGAAAGTAACCACTCACAAAGATTTTGACTCCTTTTAGGGAAAATAGGCCATAACTATGTGAAGACTTGAGTTTTTCTCAAGTTCGAACATATAATCGCAATCTCCTCATCGAGAGGAATCGAATAGTTTTTTCAGGTTCTCAAAAAGTCCATTCCGAACGAAAACGGCGTTTTCGACGCGATTTCGCGTCGCCGACGCGCTTTGGGACAGAAGTTGTGGCCGGTATTGTAGGTGCACCGAGTTTGCTTCAACATCCAGTGGGGAACGTAAAGTCTCATTAGAGGATCCATGCCGATGTTATGCACTCAGCCAGGTTTGTCAGATTATTCGTCTCCACGCTGAATGCGATGCCTGCATGTTTCAAAGCTACATAGAAACGTCCGTTTACAGCAAAACATTACTGTGAACGTACAGTTCTTACACGCACTGTGTGACATACTTGCTTGTTTATTGATGCTGCTCAATGGAGGAATCATGTTGTTTCAGTTCATTTGCTTTGCTAGTTGGGTAGTTTTCCACTACTGGTTGGGGGTGAAATTTAGTGTGCGCCACTGTGGACTCGCTCTATCAACACGCGACGCTTCGGTTTCGTACAAGCTTCTGCGCCCGCCCTCATCAGCTGATCATGTGAATTTTTCAAAATTTTTAGTTTGTCCTACTTCTCACGTAAATTTTCAACAGTTTTTGATCTTTGAAAGCTGCATTTCAGGATTGGCAGAAATCATAGTCGTCAGAATCCCTCAACCAAAAAAAATCGGGCAATTCAGGAACAACGGTTCTGCAGATGTAAAACAACAAAAGCACACATCATAACAGAAGCTTCGAACAAAATTTTAAAAAAAACCACATTGAGAAATTTTCTCAGAGATTCGGGCCAGCCTAAACAACAGGGAAGTTCTGAAAAGACTTATGATGAATAAAAACCTTGTTGGTGAAGCCAAAAGTCAGTAGCGAATTCTAAATACAGGTTCTTATTGGGTAACTCCACGAACTAGAAAAAAACCTTGGAAAATTGGCGGCTCCTATTCGTTGCCGATGATTCCCGCTATTTCTGAAATCAAAATTTCAGTAAACGATAGTAGTATAAAATACGTAGAGTTCACAGGCCTAAAAATGTTGAAAGAAATGTGAGAAATAATGACAACCATGAAAAATTAAGAAGTCAGCACATGATCAGCTGATGAGGGGCGGGCGCGGAAGCTCGTAGCTCGCAACTCGAGTCCGCAATGACACTCACTAAATTTAACCCCGAATCAGAGGATAGTTGCTCACAAATAAACAAGCACCAGAATGGTTTGCCGCAAGGAGCGGAACGCAGGTAGAGCGAGCGTCTGGGGTACTGATATGTTGTCCTTAGCCAAGCGGGCCACCTCTCTGAGTATTGCCTGTGACTCTGGATCTGAAAAGGAAAAGAAATCGGTATACGACGGCTCAAAATGTGATAACTATAGTGAACTCCAAATACCGTGCGGTGCCGATTGCCACAAGGGCATGAAATGATGATATCAGTTGCAGTTCTATATCAGACCGACCTACCCAAACTCTAAAATGAACGTTGAAAAGCATTTAATGGCTTTGTGGCAATCGGCAGCGCACGGTATTTTGCGTCTAGTGATAACTATTCTGAAATCGGAAAATTTTGTTCCACCCTAAAGTTTTACTGGAATATATCTCGACATTCGCTTGACTAACGCTGTTAAACTCTTGATTTCACCTAAAGACAATTGAGCATGCGTCCGAGGTTTTAATTCACAGTGGAATACAGTACGCTTCATAATTATAGCAACACTATATTCAGCTTTTTTTTCTGGGAGATGTAAATAGCTCGAGACATATGTGTCTGCAATAGACCTGAAAAGTCATCTTTGGAACGAAGACTACCAATCTCCTGACCATATGGTGGTCCAAACTGCACCGGACGCTGGTGATGGTCTCTTAAAAGGCACAGTACACCCTCAGATATGAATTTTAAGATTTTCATGTAATTTTTTACAAGACCCCTCCTGTATAACACGTGCCAAATGCCAGATCTCATTTCCTCCAAATAAGCGAAATAGAAGTGACCACCACAGGCCCGACCCCCTTCGCTCACTACACAGGCCCGACCCCCTAACAGATTTTCGAACTCGATAGCGGCTCGATGGATGGATGAATTCCAACAAGTCGTCATTCTTCAGTCCAATACCGAACTGTCTCCTTATCCTGCCTTTCTCTCACGCAACGATTGAGAATGAAGAGAAATACAGGCCTGAGACAACTCGTCCACCAGTTTTTCACCCTCAAAATCTAGGCATCTTTGAAGAGCCATAACTCTGTTTAATGGGGGTCCTGGACGATTTCAGAGATACCACTGTGATCAGCGTGTGACCTTCTCCAAGATGAGCATGAAATCTGAAAATTAATTTTGTGGGTGTTCGGTGCGTTTAAAGTTTTCAGGATGGTAAAGGCCCATCCATGACGGGGTGTGCGGAAAAGTAGGATTCTATAAACGCTTTCTGTAATTTTTGGATCGGCACAATTGCCAATCTTTTTCGGTGATTATTTGCTGCTTAAAACCACAGTTGACGGAGCCACTCACATGAACGTTTGCACCGCCTTGCCGCAGGCTGAAACAATGTTCGTCGCCTAAGGATGAGGCAGTGGTTAAGTTGACAACGCTTCCCAGTGGCCCGAGGTGCGAAAGTGAAGGCGATCTCGGGCACACCGCTTCCATACAAGACACTCTGAATCATGACATCTTGGCCGACAATGTTCCGTTTAGCGAAGTGTCCTGCAGCTTGTGATAATCTTGCTGACAAAGGGAGCTGAGCCTTTGGACTTTAAAAATATGTTACTTTAGCAGTGCATGCGGCCAGATCATAATAATAAGCCAAGACAACCTCCACATGGACACTTGAATTGCAATGACCTTAGGAGTCTTAGATGAAGGCGATGTACCCGGGATCGCCCTCACTTCCACACCTCTGCCAACCGGGAAGTGACGTCGACTCACCCGCAGCCTTTTCTTGCATGAAACTATGAAAATTGTTCCAACCAGCGGCAAGTCATTGGGGATATCCATGTGGGTCGCTCCGTCAACTGTGGTTTGAGCAGCAAAAGATCACCACCAAGGATCGACAAATGGGCTATTTTGATGCGAAGTACGTTGAGATGAATGGTGATAAGCCGTCAGATGAAAGTTTATTTGGAACTTGATATCGGTGTTTGGGGGGGGTGTTGCTATAATTATGAAACGCAGCGAATTTAACGACTAAATGCGGAATGAAAAGCAATCAAAAATAAGTATACCACGAGGTATGTAGCTGAGGTGAATACAAAACTTGGGATGTCAGGCAGGACTCGAACCTGCATCGCAACGCTTTCCGGGCGAGAGTGGTACCCTTACACCCCCGACGCAAGCATAGCTGTCTCTGGATTTGCACAAAGAATTTATATAATTTTGATGATTTACATCAGTAATTTTTTAGGAAGCAAAAAAACTTCATCGAGGAAGTAACTTTAAGTCTGTGTTGCACGTTCTCACTTTAATGAGCATGAGCGGATGAGAGAACTTTAAAGCCCCGGTATGAGCAGAAGTTTTTTGAGCCCGTTGTCAACTTAACAACATCTGATAGCCGAATCAGAAGTGAACATAATGCTGCTTACGTGGTGCGAATTGTTTCAATGCCTGTCTCCTTGATACATCACGTTTTACAGAATAATATAAGAGAACCACTGCGAACAAACACATGAGCACAATAAAGCGAGCTGCCTAAACAAGCATTCTTCGGTACATATTCACGCAATCGGTGATCTTGGTGGCAGGTTGAAACGTTTCTTTTCCACTCATATCTGAACAATCTGGCTGATCAGCGGACGTTTCGGGTGACACAAAACTGTCGGAGGTTTCGTGTTGAGGCCTAATATCCGGAGAAAGTTTGGGGGCAACACGATACGGCTGTCTACATAATTTTTCTCTGACATTCTGTCATAGAGACGGCGAAAGGAGGAGCCCACAATGTATAGTGTATTGAAAGGCTCAGGCCCGTAGAAAAGCCGGCGAAAATTTCAGTTCAGCCTATCTGAATCCATGTTCTGAAAAGGATTCAGATGAGCGGCACACTTTTCAAACGTACGTGTTGTAGGATAGCGACTTAGGCTAAACAGAGAAAGTCAGCAACAAACAAGTTAAGCTGAATCACTCAGTCAGATCTGACTGAATCGATTCAGTCAGATCTGACTGACTTCTTGGCTAGAGAAGAAAGAAACAGCGTGCCATGGCAGGAGTGCGCTCGAGACTGTTTTAAGGAGCAAAGGAGTAACTTAAATAATTCAGCTGAGATTTCGGCTTATCAATGTATCATTATCAATATCAGCTTCTACGAAACAAACAGCATTTCATTCATTGAGAAACGTAGCATGGAGTTGGTCGATTCGTGAACGATCACGTAGAGAACAATGGTCGGTTGTTCTTGTCATCACAGGTATCATCATGCCCCCCTCATCATGGCTTTGCAAGACCGACCGCTTGAATGCAATATATCGCTCGATACGATTTCGGACTCGTCTGAGCCCTGTCTGAATCGTTTCAGGCTCGTATTATCACCTATTCAGATGATCCTGACTGAGCGGTGGGTTTACTACGGGCCTCACTCTCTGTGCTTATCACGTTGTCCATTCCTCGACAAACATATTGACTTTTTGTGGGCATCGCTGGCGGGTTGAAACGCCAACCCTGCCTCCTCATGGGTGTTTCCAAATAGACACCCCTGCAGAAACGTACAACCGTCAACTAGGAAGCACTGTCTGCAGGCAACAACGAAATGCGCCATTCACGCGCAAAAATTTTTTATTGAGGCCGAGTGATGATCGCCGGTTTTTCTCATTTTTGTGTGCTTTCCTCGTTTTTCCTGCTTTCTCTTCTATTGTTTTTGTTTCTTCTGCTTGGTTATGAAGGATAGTGGCGTTTTTAGGAGGTTTCAGTGTTGATTAGGGTGACAAAATCCTCATTCGATGCCAGGGAATAATCGAAATATCTGTCGCGAAAGCGCGATGCTATCGCTCCTCAAGGAGGCCTGGGCGCGGTCGGTCCCGCGACGAATGCCGACGCACGGTAGAGACGCCGTCGGACTGGTTCGGGCGGCGCGGTCTGAATCATCAGTCTTCGCCCCTGCCGCGACCAAGCGTGGTCCACCTTCCAGCAGCTCCATGCTGCTCTTTATTCCTACCTGTGCTGTGCATCGTCTCGGGGCCTCTGGCCTTTAGAACACTACTATTCCACCTGCTATACGGCTGGCTCACGAAGAGCCCATTCGATGAACAGGTCTACGGCCGTGGCCCAGATTATCGATCGTGATGCAATACTTCAGTGGTGCGTTTCTTCTCTTGTATTATTGTTCTTTGTTCTTATTTCTCTTCCTCCTCCAAGTTCTCTCCACATTCTCTCTGTAGTATAAACTAATCTATAATAGCTTGTGTTCTGTTGTGTATGCAAGAGGGACATATATTTTGCACACTATATAATACAGTCGGGATCGGTGTCAATTAGTCCAGGGAAGTTCAAGTGTGTGGCATCAGGTGTACAATATGCATTATGTGGTGTTATCGTGGGTATTACCCTTATTACAGTATACAGCTTGCTGGGGTTAATTAGTACAGTCGGTTATGTTATCGGTAGGGAGTCTGTAGGTTGGATCTCCCGGGACTGACGTCTGGTGTCGGACCCGGGGGAGAAAACCACCGATTCGCCACATGGTGCATACGGCTAAAATATCCTGCTAATTTTCCTTGGGTAACCCTTAGCCCCTTGTGGTGGGACCAAAATGTGGGTTCTCCCATTTACCCCCACTTTTGATGGGTCTAATTTCATCTAGGGTTGCCACGGCAAGCCAAGGTGCACAACTTGCTTGTTCCGTAGACAACTTATAGACCCTGCTGGCGGTTCGTTTGGGGTACGTGGAAGCCGACTGTGACAGTGGCTAGCAGTTCGGTGAAAGCGTATTCATCTCGAGCGGGCGGACTCGCACCCGGAATAGGCTCAGGAACGCACCAGAGGGGATGGAGGCGAATGGTGAGTAGTGAAGAGAGTTGCCGCTTCCCGGTTTCTGGCCAGGAGGATACGTCCCCTGGTCATGATGGACGGTATACGACTTGGATCGCCAGTGGTCGCCGGGTGACCCACTCCCATTTTGCCTGAACCTGACTCATCTGGTTGCGCTACTTATATTTAATGCATTATTGCAGTCTCGGTTCTATTACAAGTTGTTGCACTTGTATACCGTAGTACGTTCTACGTAAATACTACAGCACCAGGTGCCGGTTAGAAGGACTTCTCTGGACACGTTAATACATATCCCTACTATACCAAAATTTCTCTATTACCACTTAATTTCCCTCTTGCGTAAACATATATCTCTCTCTCTTCTACCACTGTTCTCCCTACCTCTCTACCTATTTTCTACCTATATCCTTGTATATTTAATGTTTTTCGTATATATCGTAGTTTTTCCCTTCCTCTCTTAGTCGCACCACTATCACGGCCCTTCGTGGGTCATTGTATTTCAGGTCATACCATCAGTAGTTGTTCAAACGGGCACAGTCAGCAAGGACGGAGCGGCACGGACTCGCATCGGCGGCCAGGCTTGGGTTGGCAGGTAAGTGAGGACTCTAAAAAATTTCCAGAGCGCCTTTTAGCGCTTGTTTTAATTATTTTTTTTGCGCGCTCTAGCGCAGTAGTTTAGTTTTTTTTACGCGCTCTTCAGCGCTTAGTTTTAGTTGTTTTATGCCTTTATAAAAGGCTAATCCAGTTTCTGTCCATTTGGACATATTTCAGTTTTCTTGCCCTCAGGCAAATTTCTAGTTGGTGTTTGGTCATTTCGCCCCGCCCTCTGGTTCTCCCCGGTGTGGACGAAAGTCCCCCTGGGGATAGAATATTGCAGGGAGGTGCGTGGACCGAGCACCACATTTTTGTATGTTTTCATATTTCAGGTTTAACTTGGTTCGCTTTTCCGGTTCTTCATGGCCACCACCTTCTCGTGGAACACTCCACGGCGGTGGCTAGTCGAACCGCGAATCGTCCCAAGTCCGAGTTGTCGACGCTCGGACAGAAGACAGTTTTCGCGGAGATCCAGTTCCAGACCTTCAATATGAAAATCCAACCCCAAACTGGACGACAGGAGCCCACGACTAATGCAGGTAAGTGCGGGTCAGTTAGTTCATTTCAGGTCGTCTCATCTGCTGGTTGATCCAATGGCAACCTCCATCGATGACGGTTCTCGGTCTGAGGCTATTACCTGCGGTATCAACACGCCTCCAGATGGATCGCAAGGTCAACCTGGAGGACGGCGGATGGACGTCAGTTACTAATATTCATCTCCCAGTAGCAAATGTTAGTTTCCCTATTCCACTCTAGAGTAGTTTTCCATTCTTTTAATTCTCTCCCCGTAGTTCAAAAATTTTCCTTCTGTATTAATCCTGCATCATATCACTCCTCCCTAGTAAATTCTCCTAGTTAAATTTCCCTTCGATAATATTTTCTTTTCTAAACACCTCTAGTTCATTAGATCAATATTTTCCTCTTTTTTAGTAGTCATAATAGACCCTATTTTATTCATCTAATCCTCTCTCTCTTAGTTTATCCTCTTTTAGAACTCTTTTCCTTCGAAGTTTCCTATTTCTTCATTTAACTGTAGTATCGGTAGTTATTTCTGGTAGTAGTTCCCTAGTTTTGACTCGTGTTTACCGGTGTTATTGTCTGGATTCCTGTCTATTCCAGTCAATAAAGCCATCAAAATAGTTTGGATTCATTCCAAACTTAATCCAGTTTTCATCGGTGTTAATCGAGTTAAAACTTGTATTATCACCTTATTCCAGTTATCAGGACCAACAACCTTCTAGTAAGGTTCATTTCTCTGCTTCCTGTGGTGGTAGACGGCTTCTATTGGTAAATCACCTTCAATTCCGTCTCTTCTATCAATGTTTCCTTCAAAAACCCTCTTTCAAAATCCTACAGTACTTTAGTAGTTCGTGTCGTTTGACCGATGGGTCCTACCACGATGGCGCATAGTCACGTGGGAGACATCGATCGGTGACGTCACAAATGCGAAATTCTGATTTCCGCGTCACTCCGACGCATTCAATCCTCTTAACCGGTTTCATGTATCGTTTATTTAATTTCTCTGTACTATTTCCTCTTCTAATATCCTCCTCTACCATCACACTTATTCCATGTTGGTCCTTACTTCAGTTTCTTTGTATTACATGTTGTATTACTTCAGCGTTGAATTCTCGCACCATTCCAGTCCCCTTTCTACCCTTTTCCTTGCGAGATTCATATTACTTCATTTGTCCCTGCTCTCTCCCCCAACTTTTCTCCTTCTCCTCTCCTTTCTGTTTTTCATCTTCCTCATTGTTCCTTTCTCTGTCATTCATTGTCAAAAATCCCTATCTCATTACCCTTTTCCTTTCTTTATCCTTTTTATTTCTAGAAAATTCTATCCGCCTCTCACCCCACTCGACCTTGGGTCACCTCCCATTGGCCAGGACCGCCCCCTTTTACCGTAATAGGCCCCGCCCACTATCCCTCTATCTTATTTTCCCTCTTTTTATTTCTAAATATTCCAAAATTTTGTATTAATTTTTCCACCCTTCCTCTTTTCTAAGTCCATCTCCTATTTCCGCTATAGTAATTCCTTTCTTCTTCATCCAATTTTTCAAAAAAAAAATTTCCATCTTTTCCTGCTAAATTGCAATTTTGTGTACCCTTTTCCCTTTCTCCTTTTCATAAATTTTTACAAAAATTGATTTTTATTCTACAATACGTTTCTGCTTCCTCCTATACAAATCTCAACTTGACCCCATTTTTTCACACTCTTCTTTTTAGTCAATTCGCTTTGTAGTTTATCTCCTTTTATTCTAGTACACAAAAAATAGTATTCTCTCTCTCCTAGTTGTTCCCCCTTTCTTTTTCGTTTTTAAATTGGGCAAAATCTTTCTCATTTTTCTCTCTCTTTCCCTTCTCAAAATTCTCCTTCTATTGCAATTTTTTTTCTCGTCAATTCTCCTTCTACCTTACATCTAATAGCTCCCCCCTTTATTATGTATTTTCCCTATATCCTTTCCTTCCCCTTTCCTTCTTCCCTTTTTCTTGGCAGTAAAACACAAAACTCCCTTTCTTTTTGACCTTAATTATTTTATTCCTTCCATAATCTACCCCCATATTTATTCAAAAAATATTTTCAAAATCTCTCAAATTTAAATCTATCTCACATATACCCTTCTCTATTATTATATTTCATCAAACCCGTCTTTATCCTTTCCCCCTCATTGACCTTCAATTTACCCTCATTTCCCCTTCCTTCGCTCTTAATCCCTATTTCTATTCCACTCCCCTCTCATTCCTTTCTTTCCTTCTCTCTTATCTTCTACTTCCATCTCCATCCCTTTTTCTTTCTTTTTTTTCCTTACCCTCTCTTTTTCTCTCTTTTCATTTTCCATTCTGTTCTCATTTTCTTGCCTCTTTCTCTTTTACATCTTCACATTTTCCCCTTTTTTTTTCTTCCTTTTTCCTGTCACCCCGTATTTCAGTTACCTTTTCTACCGCTGTTCGTGTCCATAGTTCCTGCCTCGCACGTTTTCGCTTATCAAAGCATTATTTTCAGTGCTTCGGTATTCTTACTGTGCGACCTCATCAACAACGATGGCGAACGACAACACGGACAAGCCCGTGGAACGCGGACGTAATACGCAACGCGGATATCGAGGGAGAGGACCCTCTCGAGGAGGGAGAGGTATGCCACGCGGTCAGCGTGGAGTCAGTACTTCACTTTCTCCTTCGTTTGATTCGTTGCGCCTTACCCCGCCTAATTCAGTTCATGGCGACAGCCATAATCCAGTTCAGCCACAGGAGCACCAGGTTGGGCATTCGCGGCCCGAGCGCGATCATCATGATCGCGCTCGAACCCGCGACGTCCAGCCATTACCTACCATCTCGGCTCCAATTATTGCAGCGAGTGTTCTCCGCGATAGTTCAATCCTTAATCAGACTGCGCGGGAGCACAGCAGGGTCCGTGGCAGAGGGCCGGCGGTATGCCCCGAAGCCCCGTTGGCACCTTCTGCGGCTCCCCAGCGGGATGAAACGATGGACACCGCAGAGAATCCTCGCCCTAATTCAGCTGCAGCTTCGGTCGGTTCAGTTTTGTGGACACCGTCGGAGGACGGTGTCGGCCAGTCGCGCCCGATCCAGGCCGCCGTCACGGACGGGGACCTCCGGGACGCGATTGACCGTCGCGGTCAGCCGACGGCGGAGGCCATTCAGCGTCGAGACGAGCGCGCTGCGCGCATCGCCAACATGCTGATGACCTACCGCCAGAGCCTGCAGTTTCTTCCATCAGCCACGACCCCTATGGGTCCTAATCCAGCTGTCACGGCAATTCCATTGCCACAAGTGACAGACAGTAGTACACTTCTTATCGAGACACGGACGGTGGAAGAGCTAACAGCTCATCAACTACGGTCCGTTCTCGATTATATTACACGCAACAACGCCTTGCGTGAGAGCGTTCGTTCGCTTGGTAATCCCGCCTCGTGAGGAAGTGCCAAGCCAGGACCGCGATTACCAAGACGCTGCTAATGCAGTCTTTTATTGCAGGAGGTGCAACTCGTAGCCCAGCACCTCACCCGCACGTTCCATAATCTTGGCCGTCCTCCTTGTTAGGAGACAGCCCATGCACTTTAGGTACACTCAGCTCACGGCTTTTCTTAATGAGCTGGCCCATGGCATCACGTCCGTGACGGTTCTACGAGCAGCTCCCAGAGCTTATTGTGCCTAGAGTGATGGATTGGAACGCGGAGCTTAATTATTTTAGGGCTACGCTAAGGCTTTCTAATATTTCAGGCGATCTTATTCGCGAAGTATTGCAGTTTTCGTCTGCGGTCGTGGCGCACGCAACGCGTATGCAGCGCGTCCTTGAGTCTCATCAATTAGTGCAAGTAATGTACCAACGTGGCATCCAAGTCACGTCAGAGGATGAGGATTACAGGACGCGCACGACGCCTGCGTCGCCCCCGAATTCGCAGCAACCCTACTACATACATGGAGGCGTTGCGTTGGTGGCGCGACAACTACTCTAACGCTATGTTTGTGACGGCTACAGACGAGTATCTGCGTCCCGTCTCTAGGATCCCTCGCCCTACTGAGGGGTCCCAGGCCGGCGATGCAACCTCCTGCAGCCCAACAATCCGCAATACAGCCACCACCTACTACTACATTAGTACGCCGCCTTCGGCTTCCTCGCAAGTTCCTGCGCCGCTCTTCGCTGTGGCCCGGGAGGCTGGACGATCCGTCCACACCCAAATCCGTGCAGGGTGGTCGGGCCACCGGGGTCTCGGGAGAACTGTGGAACAGCCTACTACATCTAAGAGGAAGCACGAAGACGCTACTACAGGCGTGAGCCGAGGGCAGCCGCCGCGGAAGGTCGCGAGCGCCGTTCCGCCGCAGGCCAATCCCCACGCAGTCGGGAGCTGGTGGCCGTGGTGGATCAGGGCTTTGAGTACGAGAAGTGTCGGTGTCCCCTGACCCACGCCCACATAATCCAGAACCTGTCATCGCTATACGGCCTATTGCCAGAGCCAGCGGCACAGGTCCGCTAGGGCCATCTCATGTACGCAGGTTCCAGCGCGAGCGAGAAGGACAGAAAGGAATTATCCCGGTGGGACGTCAACTGGCTCCTCCACCGAGGGTGTAACACACTGTGTCTTCTGCTCTGGCCCCGGGCACTACTCATCCGGACTGCACGGAGGTGCACCGCTGAGCGAAAGCGGCAAGTTAGCGGAATTTCTGCGGGATTTGTGTCATTTGTGCCAAATGGCATCATAGCCAGTGGTATCCGCCGCGACCCCTGTAGCGCTTGTGTTGGTGTCTTTGGGCACCATCGTGCGTTCTGTATGCGTAACCCGAGGGCCACGCAGGACGTGGATATGATCCCTGCCCAGACTTCTACGAACGTCTGCAGGACTCAAGACACATACTGCCCTCCTCACTCGCGGCGCAACGTCTCGTGAGCCTTATCCTCCAAACACGCAGGCAGGCTGCCGAGAGCGCGCGCCGGCGCGAGGAGCGATTCCAGCTCCAGTCCCGCCTCAGCCCCCCTCCTGGGGCTGAAGGCGGGATCACTGCAACCCCAATCGTCGCTGGGACGAATCCCCTGAATTATTCAGGGAGGAGAACCTTGACGATTCGTGGTGAGGAGGCAGGTTGAAACTAATACTACAGTCATCATCCTAATACAATTTGCGCCAAATTTATTGCTGCCAGTTTATTTTTGTATTTTTCAAATCAGGGGCCCACTCTTTTTGCTCACTCCGCGCTCGTCAAATTCTTTCTTTGTAAGGCCCATACTAATTTGCGCTTTGTGCGCCAGCTTTTACATCACGCAGCGTGCCCTAGCAGCTGTTGGTGCAGACACTAATACAGATCACTGTCGAGACAATTGCAGGTTAGTTGTTTATTGGGTTCTCGTCTTTAGTAACCGGATTTGCTTCCAGATAGGCCCATGCAAAGCTTCTAGCCTTTCCATCGACGTTGTCCTGTCAAGATCTCATCGCCAGTCAGCATCGACCAGCGTCGGAGCCGATACTACAGGTAAGTCTGATCGCACACATGTTTTTGCGGGCTAGCTTTTACTGGGTTTGTCGGGCGTGCTTTCTTGTGCCTTTAATACATACTCTAGACTCGCGAGTAAGATCGAGTAACTGTCAGTCCGGCTGCAGCGGATTGAGGTCAGCGAGCGATCTGGTCAGGTAGGTTTAAGGGTAACCCATGAATTGTGCCGGACGCTTCCGCCGTTTTCCGTGAAGCTTGTCTGAAGTGCAGAAAGACGCATTATGTTGCAGACCTGGTTGTGCTAGCAGTGGTGTGTGGAGTGTGCGTGTTGCTGGTGTAGTGGATGGTCGTCCTGGTGGTTGATGGTTGATGGTTGCTTGATAATGCAGTGCTCTACAACATCTTGTACATATCCGTACGTGTAATTTTTATTTAATGTTATGTTCGTTTCTTTTGCTATGCTCATTTCTGCTACTGGTATATTACTCACTTACTCATCATATGATACTCGCATATAATCCGGTAGTTAGTCAATTTTATCTCTCCGGTATTTACTCACTTGGCGTTTCAGTGCGGTAATAACCGCATATACTACAGGGATCTTGGAGGGGATCCCTGCACTGTTTTTTACTTTGGGAACAACTATTGCGGAGAAGGAAAGCGCCACTTTTCCTAAAAATCTTCCCCCCCCTTTTTATAAACTATTTCAATTCAATACTATGAAAACTGGGACTTGTTCATTTGCCACCGCGTTCGTGTTCCAGCCGCATCTAGGGGCACTAGGCCCAATAAGTGGTTGGGGACAGCACCGACCGCGCATTCAGACTGAGCAGCTTGTCCCCGCCGCTTCAGCCTATGCCCATATGGGACTCCTTGAAATGCATTCTTTTTCGGGGCGGGAGTGTCGCGAAAGCGCGATGCTATCGCTCCTCAAAGGAGGCCTGGGCGCGGTCGGTCCGCGACGAATGCCGACGCACGGTAGAGACGCCGTCGGACTGGTTCGGGCGGCGCGGTCTGAGATCAACAGTCTTCGCCCCTGCCGCGACCAAGCGTGGTCCACCTTCCAGCAACTCCACATGCTGCTCTTTATTCCCTACCTGTGCTGTGCATCGTCTCAGGGCCTCTGGCCTTTAGAACGCTACTATTCCACCTGCTATACGGCTGGCTCACGAAAGAGCCCATTCGATGAACAGGTCTACGACCGTCAAGCCCAGATTATCGATCGTGATGCAATACTTCAGTGGTGCGTTTCTTCTCTTGTATTTAAACATTGTTCTTTGTTCTTATTTCTCTTCCTCCTCCAAGTTCTCTCCACATTCTCTCTGTAGTATAAAGCTAATCTATAATAGCTTGTGTTCTGTTGTGTATGCAAGAGGGACATATATTTTGCACACTATATAATACAGTCGGGATCGGTGTCAATTAGTCCAGGGAAGTTCAAGTGTGTGGCATCAGGTGTACAATATGCATTATGTGGTGTTATCAGTGGGTATTACCCTTATTACAGTATACAGCTTGCTTGGGGTTAATTATTACAGTCGGTTATGTTATCGGTAGAGGAAGTCTGTAGGTTGGATCTCCCGGGACTGACGTCTGGTGTCTCGGACCCGGGGAGAAAAACCACCGATTCTGCCACAAGCACCATAAAATTATGGCCACCTGAAAACTGCTTAGGGGGTCAGTCATCTAGCACTTTTTAATTGAATATCGATACGACCGTCAAACAACATGGAAAACATTTACAGCATAGAGACTCCTCATGCAAGAAAACTTCAAAAATTACAGCGGCCACTTACGCCCCCGTGAGTAGAAAAATTTCAAAAACAATTTTGGCGCGAGAATCAAATCAATTTAATTGTGTATTCAAGCTGGTTTTCTCTGCGAAAAAGAAGGTTTCAGGGCTCCTCCATTGTTGCGGTTTCTAGAGAGAGCCAAGCTATACAAAGAAACATTAAAAAGGTTTTCTGCTTGTACGATGCCTTTACGAATAGGAAGTGTTGTTTGTGGGGCGGAAAAATGGGCATGGCCATGTACGATGGCCAAATGCTTCCCCCTGTTGCGATAGCACCAAACCGTACATAATGAAGTGATTGAAATCATCCTCGGCTGATAAAATTCGTTTTCATTGGGCTGAAGTTCAACATGACAGGAACTAGGGCGGCCCCGAAAGCCACGATTTTTATCAATTGAGAAAGACTCGAACTACTTTTACTCCTTTTTTTTACGCGTTTCCCATACTCACGAACCGAATGAGACTAGGGCTGGCGGCCTATCTCCCACCATGAAGCGGGTCTAAGCGAAATGTGGATTGTGTAATGTTTTATTTTTTGCAGAAGAGTGTGAAGGATCTGTGGCCATATGAATTGCCGGAAGATATTGTGACGAAGGAGATGGCAGCAACGGCGCCGCTCGAGTGAGTTTCTTGAGCGTCTGGTAATTCCTGCAGAAAGTTCAGCTTAAATTGAGACAAAATTTCTCCTGTCCTTGAATATTTGTCAGTTTCCCACCAGGAGCAGCACCGATAATTTGTCCTAGCATGATTATTTCAAAATATTTTTAACAGCTGATACTCGAGAATTTGGCTTACAGCCTAATTCCAGAGAATTTCTCCAGGATGAACATATTCTTTCCGCCTTTATAACAGCATTGCAAAGCGCGGAATCTCGAATAGCTCGAATAGACGGAAAAAATGAGAGCATTTATACTCTAACTGATTTGCTTTGCTACAATGGGTTATGATTTGGAATAGTAGTATTTTGGGACAATCTGGTAAAAAGGAAGTATACCATACCTCATGCAATTGACTTGACATGGGTATGAACTCTGAATGGGGTAGAAACGCTGAATGTTCAATGAAATGATATACATCAGTTTTGGTTAGGTTTTTTTACTAAATAGCTAAAATTGAGTGTGACATTGAAAAACCAAACCTTGCGTCTTTCCCAGACATCGGAAAAAACGCAGGATTTCAAAAACAAGGGTCGCAATGACAGACGCAAAAAGTCAATCATTCACTCGCTCGAATTCCATTCAGAGTGGGTTTCTCGAGTCAAATTATTGATTCGCTCGAATTGTTTTTGTAAGGCGTTGGTATTTAGGAATGGGAGGTTGTTATGCATATGTAAATAATTCCAGTGAAATATACTAAATAGTTAGAGGAGAATCAAGTAAAAGCAGAAGACTAAAGGCAGCAGGCACGCTCGAAAAAAGTTGATGAGACAACTACGCCAACTGGGTCGTATGGCTCCTATGTAGTAGAACACTCACGCCGTTGGAAGCGTCAAAAAGCGAGTCAAAACAACTAAACTCGAGCTATGCAAATCGCAAATTTTCGCAATTTCCGCCCACAGCATCGACAACCCCCGCCCCTCAATATGCGAATACGGTCACTTCGGCTGGTTTGGAAGCTTCCAACGAAGTGAGCGTTCAGCACTGGCTGTAAGCAACTATCGGCTTCGCTATCTCAACCTTTTGTTATATTCGCTATTTCACCCGCGCGTATTGGATAACTCGTACACTTTTACCCCATAACAAAAACAGCTGTTGTTCCTGTATTTGCATGCAGTCTTTGTCGTTTTTCTTCAGTTTCCCATACTATCAGCACGACCCTCCGCGGTAGGAGACTTCATGAAAAAAGTTTTCTTGGAAGTTGTGGGCGATGGATAGGGTAACATTGAGTGTACGTTAGGTGCCCCGAGCGCAACTGTCTACGCTGGAAGACGTACTAGTACGCCACAGCCAACAGTTGCGCTCACAGAGCTGAAGTGAATCAATTTGTCGGTAGCACCCGGAGCCCAAACTATGTGGCCTGCATTGCAACATATGTGGCCCTAAAATTGCCAGAATTGTCAACCCGGAGCGCGACATGGACGCGGCGGCTCCGGGTGCGTTCAGGTAATGCTCAGGGCCTGCTATTGTTTGTCTGAGGCTTACATGACTTTCATCATTCTGTGCGATACAATAGCATCGCGCGACACGCAACTATCGAAGCAGAATCGATGTTTCATCTGGGGTAGTTGCACTCTAGCGAAGCTTTGCACCTGGCCCGCAATAGCGCATACTTTTCGCAATCTTACGTGCTCCGGGAGGATTATTTGGGGCGCAGAATGCAAATAAAGGGCCAGTTCTAACTGTTTGCGGGATTTTAGCTACTAAAGGTAGTTATAGAGTATCTTGCTCACCTCAACTCACGTTACAATTACACACACTCGTACACACAAACTCACATTACACATTGGGCGAATTTTTTTTTCACCTAGGGAACCCGATGCAAAGGTAAGCAGCTCAATCCCATTTTTGGCAGCCCGCACATTTAAAATTTTTCCCGCCCGAACTGCGACCGGTGGGGGAGAGCGGCTTTTCGGGCGCTGAACACAGCGGATATGAGGATCGTTTTCGGTGCTTCAAGTTGTTGTGATAGATTACATTAGGCAGACCGCCGTTCTGCTTATGCAACATATCATTCAAGCCTATAACTTCATTATATATAGGTTTACGCCGAAGTCACTCGCAATTTTCCTACCCGAAGCATTAGCATTTTCGCTATGGGCTTTATTTTGCTAACCTCGTACTACGCTGAAACGGTTTTCCAGGTAATACCGCGCACGAACCCAAAATCGCATGGCACCGAATTTCCCCAACGATTTGCTTTTCAAAAATCGAGTTGGAGTACCGAAAGCTATAACAAGCTTTCGCGTGCATTAAAGAGGTCGAATCGATGGCTGCCTTCAGGAAATGGCAATTGTGCGAAACTTGTGATCTTTTGCTGTTGCTCGTTTTAGAGAGTTCGTGCTCGTACATTGTATAACCTCTCTAACTAATTTTGAGCCGGTTCAGAGTTGGGTTTATCAGGTTTATCATTGCGAAATCTCGTGATCACTGTTTATTCTGTCGCGACCACCAGCTCGCTTTGCTTTCCCGCGCGGACTCGTCTGAGCCAGCTAGGCTACATTTCTTGTCAATCACTTTCTTAAGCAGAATTTCAAACCGAAAATGCCGCAACATCAATGACTAGGAAAAGGCTTAAGCGCAAATAATTGTCAAGAATAGGTGGAAATCGAGCATTTGTTCCGAATTAGAGGGAAGGAGAAATTCGCAAAAAGGTCTCTCGAATACACCCAGGATTCTCGACAAAACGATATCATTTTGTCGAGAATTAGGCGTCCAACCGTTATGGGTTTGTACGAATCCAGGAAAAAACTTGGCGGTTTCGGCTATTAAATTTACCCGAATAGGTTACAAAGTAGGTAATCGTAAGTAGCTCACCCTTATCCGATGCCGCTCAAGACTAATTCCTGCGATGGAATTCATTGGATCAGTATATCACAATCCCAAAAAACTTCCCTGAACTGAAGTTAGTAGTCACTAAGAAGTTGTTCAGCAGAAAGATGATGTGGGTCACTCCGGCAGACGATGCTTATCAAAACCCATTACAAATTGGTTGTCCTTCTCCGATGTGGTGAACACTTGAGTCTCCCTTTAATTTGGCTTCAATTAGGTCGCTATCGAATTAGGTGGGGAAAAGAGGGACCTTTCAATGCATACATTTTATCGAAAAAATTACACCCGTAATGTGATTTTATCGTTTCGAATGGTGGAATATACCTCGTTTGGACTCAAAAGAGATTAGGGACTTGTAGTTCTCCAGCAAATGTTTATTTTCCGAAATCGGAGAGAGGTGTGCTATACTACGTATATATTTTAAGTTATTTTAGCACTGTGACCTATTCGAAATACTTCAGTATACTCACGCTCTTTTCATTTAACCTCTTTTCTTCACTCGATTGAAAGGCACCAGCGCCGGTACCACATTGGACTGTATTTAGATCTGCAAATCGGCTAACATATATGTCCAATATAAGTTATAGGTTTGTTACACTCGCGGGAAGCAAATGTGAGAAAAAATCTTTTTTCCACTTTGCACTCTCATAGTCGCTCCTTTTCAGAAACTTCGTCCTGGGTTGTTATTTGAGTCTCTGAACACAAATACGAGCCGTCCGAATCCAGTTTCTCCAATTTCGACATACGACTATAGATTTTGAACCAATGGATAATTCTAACACATATCGTGTTTTCAGAACACCTCGAAGGGTTGAATAAGCTGTATAAAACTTTGAGAAAATCCAATAAATTAATGGGCACTACTGAACATGGAAAATTTCCAAACGAGTAATTTTGAGTAGGGCCTATTGAATTTCCGAATGATTAAATAAAATCTAAAACCTGCTCTCTATCCTGCTCGAACGATTATATGGAATTTCATCCAAATATTCGAGTCATCATCGAGTGTTCGAATCATTTCTGATTAATACGTGAACGTAACTGTACAGCTTCTTGGGTGTTTCAACATCCGAAAATTGTGGCCAATATGTAGCCGAATGATTGAAAGATAAAATATTTATATCAGAGCCAATTAATCGATAAATAAAATACATTGAGTCGCTGTATGTCACCAAAATTTTGGTCAAATGAATAAGTAATCCTCTGGAATGAACCACATGATCGAATAAATCGGAAATCTAAATTATCAGATGCTGTAAATCTCCGAATTATTATTATTTTCAGGTTCTCGAAGGAATGTCAGTCGGAAATCGCTCTATCAGCTATACGATTCTGTTCCTAATCTATTGAACCCAGCTTTCGAACGCACAATTGCTTTAGGCAGCGTCCATACGTGGCGAGAGCGGGCGCTCCCGCTGTTGTGCGCCTCTCGACGCTCCTCAACGCTGCCCGCAAATGAATGCAGGCAAACACCCCCCACCTCGTGTTGATTCGATTGGAAACGTTTGATCGGGTGATCAATCGCCCGAGTCGGCGCAACGGCTGATGATTCCCCACGGTTTTCTACTTCCGTGGTTGGATTATGGAAAACAAGGGCAGTAGTTTTGCTACAGATTTAGTGCCACCTGCTTTAGTGATGGAGCAGTGAGCTTGAAACTTGCTGCTTGCTTCGTGGTGCCGGCCAGGTGTGTGCGGAAAATTCTTTTCGGTAAATTTTTTACCGAAACTTTTTACCGAAATTTTTTTCGGTAAATGCGGTAAAAACGGAAAATTCGGTGAAAAATCTGACTTCGACTTTTTGGTGCCTATCCCATACAATAGCACAAATGACCTATAATATATATTTATGTATCATTTTCAATCTCAGGCCGGGGTAGTACCAGAAATTTACCAGAGTTTTCCGAGCAACCACTGGTAAATCTGCAATTACTGCCCGATTACGAAAATTTTGCTAGAGAATTCACCTAGATCTCTGGTGTTGACAGATTCTGACAGATTACCAGAAAGTTACCACAATATTCCTTTGTAATTTAGCGGACTCCTCCCGTAATCTGTCAGAAAACTGGCGAATTCTGACAGAAAAATTCGGCCTTAACATTCGAATTGGAGGTTCTGGGGTCCGTAAGAATAGAGGTTCAGGAGCGAGACTGTTTCGAGATTCAGAAAAAAAGAGCAAGGCGCGAATTTACCCATAGTAAATTCCGAAGCAAAGGGATTGAGAAAGCGTTTGTGATTCATGCACCTCGTGGTGAGGCAGACTCACGTACACGCAAGTATGCTCCCTCCTCTTCCATACTTAAAGGCAGTGTTCACGATGAATATCGCACTCGAGTTCGACCCAAAAATGGGATTGTTTGGTCGTGAGGTAACTAATAGTGAAGAAACAGGGAAGAAAAACGTCCTGAATAAGTCAAAATAACGGTTTCTAAATTCAGGGCGTGGACGAGAATCATGGGCGCTGCTAATTTCCGCAAGCGCGCGCTAATCGCGAAATCTGCGCAAATCGATAATGCTATCTACGACACAGTTGCTTGGCAATTAGCCATCAAAACGTGTGCGGCGCCACAAACTCGTCCGATTGGGGGCGGACCGGGATAGGTAGGCGCACCGGCAGAGCTTTCAAAGCCGTTTGTATTTATTTCTGGCCAGTTTTCGTAGCTTGCTTCGACCCTATCCTCTACAGCACCTGCCAACTTAGTGTTTCACACCGAGACCTCGAGAACGAGATTTATCGTGAACACTGCCTTTAAGAGCTTTTCATACTCCTAAACACCAGCCCGTGATGCGCGGGCGTGACATTGCAGTATGAATGGCCAGACGCCACGCCCGCGCGGCACGCGACTGACGGTTGCAGAGCCATGGCGGCGATGACAGCAAGGAGTTTTTCATTATTTTATTTATTATTTCATCGTTAATTTCATTCTTTTCTTAATAATTAATTCCAATACTATTCTCTGCCACCATGGTGGTGAACGCTTACAGGTTTTGATTTGCAAAGTTAAGGACCACTTCAAATCGAGCTGTCACAGCGTTCTTCGTGGGAGTAATAATAGTCCCCGCAAGCACCGCCACGCCTGGCGGTAAGTTGAATGGCTAGCGCCTCATGCGCACGCTAGCGCAACCACGCTCACATGCACACACACACCCGCGCACCTACAATTTCATTTGTGCTCGAATATACGCGCGCGAACCCCCATGTCTACACACAAAAATACATGCGGATACAAGCATGAAGGCTATAAAACCATGAAATTATAATAGTTTCCACGCGTGCTGGTGCGGAGCGGCGGTCAGAGACCGTGAGAGAGCGCACGACAGACGGAGGTAGCAGAATCGCAAACACCATGAGTCGTGAGAATTACGATGCTTTACAAGGCACACATGCGCACACGCACGCTCATCAGGCTACGCTCACAAAAGTGGGCGTTGTTGCGTTTCGAAGACCAAACCTCCTTCACTTACACTCAAGCAAAAGCTAATCACAACCCGCTCCACACCACCGTGGTTACACTTCCGTGAAAATTTTTTTGATGAAAATTTTTTTCCCTGGAGCGCACAACACGAGACAAGGAGCACGTTATCTTTTTGTGCTGCTCGCTACCCTTCTAGAGGTAGAAGCCCTCAATGCTCTCTTTGGACCTTACAGTTGTGTGAAAAGTGGTAGAGCTTAATCAAGGTTGTGAATCTATTTTGTTTTTTTTTTAATTGAATCAAGTAGCGTTCCACACCTAAAACACGCATGGTAGTGTCAAGAATTTTCAATCACATTGAAAATTCGTAGAATGTTGTGCACCAGTATGGAGACTCGTCGCGCACACTTATATTTAGCCGCTCATCTCGATAACATCTCAATAAAGCCAACAACGCCACACTTTAGATACCATTCTGTAGCACGATCAGGTCGTGATCTGCTCAGCATGACCACCAAAATCACTCCTGGTTGAGGCGATCAATACCTCTGCTCAGCTGGCACAGAAACAGCGGCGTACCCCAGGAAACGTGTTTCCAGGGAAGGAATTCTACTTTATTTTTATCGTCTCTAATATTTGTGCTTTTTTTTGCGTGCAGTGTTTTCATTATTCGATTCTAAAAAAATGGGTTTTCCCAATATGATCCTAAAAAAGACTCTGAGAATTTCGATACATGCAATCATCTGTCTTCCATCCGAGTCGATGAAAGCCTTTATTCGAACACTCGGATGAGTATTTGAATTTTCAACTAACTAACGATTACCATTGTTTATTTTCCCTGTGATTTAATTCTAACCAATTGTGAACTGATTTGTCGAATTATTCAAAATCGATAATATTCCTCGCACTAACGAATGAAAAATATCAAAATTGATAGCATTCCTGGCACTAATTAACAAAAATATTAGAGTACTAATGAATAAACGTATACGAAGAACCCAATTCTCTGAAAAAGCGAATGTTCGGAAAAAAACATAACTGAATTTCTGAAAGTTGGGCTCCGCAGAAAAGGTCAAGGATTTGGCATTGCTCTTAAATGTCGTGAAATTGTTTTATTGGATTTGGCTCTCAACTTGATTTTTCAAATGTAGTGAAATTGTCGAATTGATTTGGCTGTGATGATACTATATGCAGATAACATAATCATTAAATGTAGTGAAATTGTTGCAAATGGATTTGGCAGGAGCTCTATGAATTATCAGAGTCAAATCACGCGTCAGAAGGGGTTTTTCTTCGAGCGCATATTGAATCAAATGAGAACAAGAATAAGTCTAGCAGCAAAAACGTTTTCATACAATGTGAACCGTGAAAGCGTTGAGGACACGAAGACATAGAGTCAGTAGCAAATAAATTGCATTAGATTTCGCTTTCATGATTTTTATCTAATCGGTGAGGGAAGGTCTGGTACCTTAATGGGAGCTACACTGAAAGGGCAGAATAACATTCGAAAACCTTATTTCTAGTCCATAAGGCTACATTTCGTTCAGCATTTTTGACTGAGGTATATTGTTTTCTTTTTGTCTTCATTCGCTCGCCAGAGGACCTTCTGACGCGTGATTTGACTGTGATAATTCATAGAGCTCCTGCCAAATCCGTTTGCAACAATTTCACTACATTTAATGATTATGTTGTCTGCATATACCAACAACAGCCAAATCGATTCAACAATTTTACTACATTTAGGGAATCAGTTTGACAGCCAAATCTTATGAAACAATTTCTCGACATTTCGGAGCAATGCCAAATTCTTAACCTTTTCTGCGGAGCCCAACTTTCAGTAATGGAGACTAAGAAAACAATGACTGATAACGAAAAACCCATCATTTTCGTAAACTAATCTTGAGAGGCCGGTTTCCGAGTTTGAACCGCCCGTTAGGGGCCCAGAAGTAATTCTGGTGAGTTCTGTCAATTACTTTCGGCATCCTTGTGGCCGATTACCTCTAGTCACAAACTTTCAAGCGAATGGTCCACGCATTCCAAAAAAAAAATGGAATTCAACGGACGGAGGAGGAGGCGGAGGCGGTGGCGGAGGCGGTGGTGGAGAACGTTTTTGCGTACTTTGAGAGGTCATAACTTTAGAAAGCGGGGACCAGTTAGGACGAAAAGTTGCACGCACATGTAATTTCTTGCAGCGCATCGAATGGTGTACAGCTCTTACCTCTGGTGACGGTATGAATGGGTGATCTCATTGTAGGGCATCCGCGTGGGAAGAGATCAAAGCCAAATCTTGGTGCGCGCTTGGCGCGCACCACAATTCGCGTTGCGGTACTTTTTATATACCATAATCAGGTGGTTCTGAAAGTTTTGAGGGAAAATATTTCAGATCTTGCTTAAAACTCCTCCTTGGGGGTATATGGGGTGCTGACCACTAGTCGGAGACCCATATGTCGATTTTTGAAAATCTCCACCAGATCTGTTGTGGGCAATTCGTTCATCGGGGGACAATTTCGAGGGTTTAAAAACGACGTTCTGAAATGCTACGATAATGCTACGAAATACTTCTGTGTTTCACTCGCTCTCGTGATGGGGTAGTTGGATACGAACAGTACTGGTCGGAAAAAGTATGTTTCACCAGATTACCGAAGCATTTCGGCAGAAAAGAACGACAGAATATCACAGGCGAAAAACCAGATTTTCAACAAGATTTAGCAGATATTCAAAGATTTTGAAGCTCTAGCTTCAAAAGTTCGGCCATTCTGCACACTTTAATTTGGATACATTGTTTCATAGAGCAGCAAAATTTTTGAAGGTCCGCGAGATCTTTCTCAGCCTGAGTGAGTACTGGAGAATTCTAATGGCTACGGGAAATTTCCGCCAGATTACGAGGGACTTCTGCTTAAATTCGGGAGAATTCTGTCAGAAGAGGGCAACGCCGTTCCGTGATCTGGCAGGATTCCCTCGTAATTTGCCAGAAATCTCTCGAGAACGGGCTGAAGAAAACGAGAAAATTCTGCCAGATTACTGGAAAATTCTGCCAGAATACGGGAGAAATCTGTCAGAGGAGGGCAACATCGTCTTGTAATCTGGCAGATTTCTCTAGTAATCTGACAGGAAATTCTCGTAATCTGGCAGAAATCTCCCGTAAACGGGCTGGAGAAAACGAGAAAATTCTGCCAGATTTCCAGAGAATTCTGCCAGATAACGAGAGAATTCTGCCAGAATACGGGAGAAATCTGTCAGAAGAGGGCAACATCTTCTCGTAATCTGACAGATTTTTTTCGTAATCTTTCAGAATTTTCCCGTAATGGTCCGGCCTGAGATAGTGCATGAAGAAAGTGCAAATATTGAGTGAGTTTTGCATATTGAACTGAGCACAACGGCTGAACCTGATCAGCGGGACGTTGATTTTGAGAAAAAGTAACATTTAAAAATTTTCTATCGTCAAGGCCTTTCTGTAGTGACTCAAAATCAGGCCAGCTGATGAAAACATCCTTCCTGCCTCAACTGTGCCAGGAGGCGCGTAAGGTCGTAGTTATACACCGGCGGGACGCTGCGGAATCAGCAAGACAACTACCACGTATGTGCGTCCTAACTGTGGTGATGCATGCCAAAAGGAAGTGTTCTCCCAGAAAAACGCGCCGAAAGGCTGTACGGAGCAGTTATACACGCTGCGACACTGTATACTCTATCCTTGCGGGACCTACCCTGTTGGAGATTTGACAATTTCCATAAGCTGATTATTTTTCAGATCTAAATTTGTTAAAATAACACCAAAGCGACATAATGAGCACTGCTATGACAGGAGCAATAGATTTCTAGTAACTTTCTGCAATAAACAAGTGATAGAGACGTGAAATATCGATAGAATACAATTGAAACGCCCGAGAATTTTCAGTCTGCAATATTGCGTCAAAGACGCAATAATGCAGACGAGTCCCTGATCCACGCAGCAAGCGGCGGCAATGTCATCGCGAGACGTTTTCATTCCGCTGGTGTATAACTAGGGCCTAAAAGTACTTATTGGACAGTGAGGAAAGCTGCTGGTACGATGATTTCACAATGGAGTCGTTCCAGAACTGCAGTGGATTCAGTGTTGTGTTCAGAGGCTCCGAAAAGAAATTCTCTAGTTCCTGAAATATCTGCTACAGGACTCTACTGTGTTGAAAACCTGTTGCCATTTTTGAATAAAATATGTATTTCTCGCAGTAGTATCTCGATAAGAAGAAGCACGTGACACAAAGGGAGAAGGGGTGCGCCCGAAGAGTCACTCTGATATGGGGCGACCTGAGAGCGAATGGCGCGCGCACCTTCTCGCGGACGAGTCCTTTTTACATCGCTATGCTCTATTCTTGGATATTCCTGGAATTACTAGCTACCCTCAAGCCATTTCGTTTTTTCTGTCGCCCGAATGATTACTAGTTCTCCTATTCGTTTCTCCTATCCACGAGAAGGTGTCCACGAGAAGGTGAGCGCGCCTTGCGCTCTAGGGCCCCGCCCACATCGGAGTGCCTCTTTTCCCTAACCCAGGGTGAAGAGATCGTTTGAACATTCAAAAAATAAGAAAAAGGGTTGAGAAAGAGTAACAAAAAGAAGGATGAAGAAGGATATCGCGCCAAAGGCATGCCATAACACTAGCAACCCCTTGAAATACGAGTAAGAAGTAGGCCGACTAATCAAAAAAAACACCCAATTTTTTCGGTAAAAAATTCGGTAAATTTCGAGAAAAACTCGGTAAATCGTTAAATCAAAATTTGCCGAAAAACTTTGGTAAATCCGGAAAATCGGTAAACGGAAAACGCACACCCCTGGTGCCGGCGTAAGCGTACGAGAGCGAGCGGGCGAGGGCGCGCGAGAAGGAGCGCCTATGAGCGGCTAGCGAATCGTGTGCTCACGATGATCATCGATTTTGCGTAATCGCACGCTCTCGCCACGTATGGACGGTCTTAGTCGATGTATTGACCGACCACTGAACGAAATATTTTGAAGTCCGACAGCTCAGATAGGATCTTGAGAGTGCTGTGTCGAGATGAACTTTTCATTTCATTTTCATTTCATCAACTTCGCCCCTTCCTCAAATGGGATCGATTGCTAAGACATACTGGCCGTTGCCGTTTATTTTGTTCGGTGTTGTGTTCGCTATTTATCTTCTGCAAACCCTCAATGCTTCAACGGGACCGAAATTTCCAAGGAAGTTGGCGTTGAACGGTTAGTGGTTGAGGCTCTCTCATTATTGCATCTGTAAAACGGCTTCTCAGGAAACAGTATTAATGTATGCAATTGTAGTATGCTGTACAGCTCCAAAAGCATGTGCACACTGGCCAAGTGCAGGATTTGATTTGGTGACAATTCTTCAAATCTGTCATTTTCAATACATCCACGTGCCTAATCACCTTCTATGATCTGTTGTTTTCCATGAACTTTTCTTCAACAACGTACTGAATTTCGGAGTGCAGAATTTTTTTCGGAGTATGTGGTGGCCAGAGGCCTGAGGGTCCTCAATTCGAACAAACAAATCTTTCCGTAGTCTTCTTTCCTGTATGTCCGCAACAACACTGCGACGCATAAGTATAGCAACACCTGTGAATTAGGCGTATCATATGTTGGATCGAGGTTTTGAATATTGGAGAGATTTTTTATGTTTTTTACTAAGACGAAGACGATGGTTCACTTGGAAGGACTCTAAATTCCCCAGTTTGTCTTTAGTTATAGCAAAAAGTCTGCATTTCTTACGACGCGTAAGTATAGCAACACTTGAGAAACATAAAAATTCCTCGCGACGACCGTCACTTTGTCCCTTATTTCATGTACGTTCATAAAAAATTGATTCAGATTGATGCTATTTGTTCACTTTTCCGACGAAATTCACCTGTTTTCTGACGATAAAGTGTAGGTTACCTCTTTGGACTTAGATTTTGATGGAATTTCAGCTAGCTAGAACGACAAGCTGGATGTAGTTCCGAGTTCATGCTGGGTCCTGAATCGTTAAACACCTGTGGTTGCCCACACGTTTCAGAGAGCCTGGGAAACAGGCCCACTGAGACATCACTCAACAAGTCGCCACCGAAATTGTGACGGTCCCACCGAATCATTACTATTCGCAGCCGTTTTTCGGCAAGTACCAATCCATATTCCATCAACCACTACGACAACAATGGGGACCTCGAAATCAAGCAACCTCATTGCTCAGAACATTTTCACAAGCCTGCTAGACTCGAGCCAGCTCGAACAAGCATGAGCACGAACTAGGGCAACGTGAGTGCTCCACGCTGTAAGGCGCCGTTTGCCAAATCGTGTGTAATATCATCTTATTCGACGATAACAAGATCGCTTCAAATGATTCTGATGACATAGGATGTCATTGGAGAGCCTTCAATGACAAGTTCTTGCACATCATCTGTCTGAAATGTAGGTGAAGAACATTCTCACGTTTGATCGCGCCGGCTCGAGTTCAGCAGGCTTGTGAAAATGTTCTGCGCAAAGAGGTTGCTTCAATTCGGGGTTCACAATGTTGTCGTAGTGGTTGATGGAGTAGGGATTGGTACTTGCCGAGAAACTCAACAACGAATTGTAATGAGTCGGCGGGACCGACACCATGTCGGTGGCGACTCGTTGAGAAATGTCTCAGTGGGACTGTTTCCCAGGCTCCATGAGACGTGTGGGTAATCGCAGGCGTTGAACCATTCAGGATCCAGCATGAACTCGGAACTGGATCCAGCTTGTCGTTCTAGCTAGCTGAAATTCCATCGAAATCTAAGTATAAAGAGATAACCGAGACTTTATCGTCAGAAGACAGGTGAGGTTCGTCGGAAAAGTGGACAAATAGCATCATTCTGAACCATTATTACAAAAACACACACGGAACTAGGTACAATATGGCGATAGTTGCGAGAAATTTTCATGTTCCTCAAGCGTTGCTATACTTATGCGTCGTAAGAAATACAGACTTTTTGCTATAACTAAAGACAGACTAGGGTATTCGGAGTCCTACCAAGTGAACCATCGTCTTCGTCGTCGTAGACAATATAGAAACTCTCTTCAATATTCAAAACCTCGATACAGCATATGAAACGCCTAATTCACAGGTGTTGCTATACTTATGCGTCGCAGTGTATTAAAGCAGAGAACTAATCTAGTCAGTTCATTTTGAAGCAGGCATCGTCTGCTCAAAGGCATTGTTCAGGATAGATTTCATTGTCGATATCTCCATGGTTCACGGAAGGTATGGGGCCTTACGAAACGAGGCATGCTTGAAAGAACACAAAAGCCGTGCTTTTGTGCTACAAGAGGGCCACACTTGCTAGCGTCAACTTCTGTGAGAGGAAGATTTGACCACAAGGAAAAATGATACCTATTAAGGCAATCAAGCGTATTAGCTCCCTTATCACTAGTTCATTGATTAACTTACCTGCTGTGATCACAATCTCGTATTTTCATTTGTTCACATCGAGAAGACGGAAAAAGGACCTGAGGTGTTCCGGAGACTTCAGAACGCTGGTTTACTTTTTTGCCATACCTTGCTCGTTTTCTGCTATACTTTCGACACTAAGAGCCTAGAATCCTCCTGGTCTATCATTTTACTGTGGAAAGCCATCCAGCCTAATCATCCAGAATGGTGTCTTTAAAACTTGCATATTATCGCTGATGTCTTAATATCCTCTAATGAAAAACCGCAAGGGCGAATAGTCCTAAACCAGATGTGGACTCGGCCAGTTTTAAGGCACCCACAATTTAAAGCCCCCATTAATTTTGCCATTTTCCGGACACATCGAGACGGCAAGTTTCTCGGTCGAGTGCGGCTGAGGATTCTGCATTAATTTTAACTTGTAGTTGATATTACGAAAATCGATAACCGGATCGACTTTGTTTTCAAGTTTTTTGATAATATTGGTTTACCCTTCGGCTTGATTCAGGAATTTAAAAAATACATAGAATGAATGGTCGTGCAGGCCGTGATGGAATGATCTGTCGTGATTCGCCCTGCGCAGTGTGATAGAGCACAAAGTGATAGAGCAATGCAACCCACGGCGGATCGTTCTATAACGGCACCCAGGGCGATCCACGGCGGATCGTTTCATCACGGCACGCAGAGCGATCCACGGCGGATCGTTCTATCACGGTGCTCAGGGCGATCCACGGCCGATCGTTTTATCACGGTACTCAGGGCGATCCACGGCCGATCGTTTCATCACGGCACGCAGGGCGATCCACGGCGGATCGGTCTATCACGGCACGCGGCGCGATCCGCGGCGGATCGTTCTATCACGGCACGCAGAGCAATCCACGGCGGAACGTTCATTAACGGCACGCAGGGCGATCCACGGCGGAACGTTCATTAACGGCACGCAGGGCGATCCACGCTGGATCGTTCTATCACGGCACGCAGGGCGATCCACGGCGGATCGTTCTATCACGGCACGCAGAGCGATCCACGGCGGATCGTTCTATCACGGCACGCAGGGCGATCCACGGCGGATCGTTCTATCATGACACTCAGGGCGATCCACGGCGGATCGTTCTATCACGGCACGCAGAGCGATCCACGGCGGATCGTTCTATCACGGCACACAGGGCGATCCACGGCGGATCGTTCTATCACGGCACGCAGGGCGATCCACGGCGGATCGTTCTATCACGGCATGCAGAGCGATCCACGGCGGATCGTTCATTCACGGCGCGCAGGACGATCCACGGCGGATCGTTCATTCACGGCACGCAGGGCGATCCACGCTGGATCGTTCTATCACGGCACGCAGGGCGATCCACGGCGGATCGTTCATTCACGGCGCGCAGAGCGATCCACGGCGGATCGTTCTATCACGGCACGCAGGGCGATCCACGCTGGATCGTTCTATCACGGCACGCAGAGCGATCCACGGCGGATCGTTCTATCACGGCACGCAGGGCGATCCACGGCGGATCGTTCTATCACAGCACGCAGGGCGATCCACGGCGGATCGTTCTATCACGGCGTGCAGAGCGATCCACGGCAGAACGTTCATTCACAGCACGCAGGGCGATCCACGGCGGATCGTTCTATCACGGCACGCAGAGCGATCCACGGCGGAACGTTCATTCACAGCACGCAGAGCGATCCACGGCGGATCGTTCTATCACGGCATGCAGAGCGATCCACGGCGGAACGTTCTATCACGGCACGCAGGGCGATCCACGGCGTATCGTTCATTCACGGCATGCAGAGCGATCCACGGCGGAACGTTCATTCACGGCACGCAGGACGATCCACGGCGGATCGTTCTGTCACGGCATGCAGAGCGATCCACGGCGGATCGTTCTATCACGGCACGCAGAGCGATCCACGGCGGATCGTTCTGTCACGGCATGCAGAGCGATCCACGGCGGATCGTTCTATCATGGCACGCAGGGCGATCCACGGCGGATCGTTCATTCACGGCACGCAGAGCGATCCACGGCGGAACGTTCATTCACGGCACGCAGGGCGATCCACGCTGGATCGTTCTATCATGACACGCAGGGCGATCCACGGCGGATCGTTCTATCACGGCACGCAGAGCGATCCACGGCGGATCGTTCTATCACGGCACGCAGAGCGATCCACGGCGGATCGTTCTATCACGGCACGCAGGACGATCCACGGCGGATCGTTCATTCACGGCACGCAGGGCGATCCACGCTTGATCGTTCTATCACGGCACGCAGGGCGATCCACGGCGGATCGTTCATTCACGGCGCGCAGAGCGATCCACGGCGGATCGTTCATTCACGGCACGCAGGGTGATCCACGCTGGATCGTTCTATCACGGCACGCAGGGCGATCCACGGCGGATCGTTCTATCACGGCACGCATGGCGATCCACGGCGGATCGTTCTATCACAGCACGCAGGGCGATCCACGGCGGATCGTTTTATCACGGCGTGCAGAGCGATCCACGGCAGAACGTTCATTCACAGCACGCAGGGCGATCCACGGCGGATCGTTCTATCACGGCACGCAGAGCGATCCACGGCGGAACGTTCATTCACAGCACGCAGAGCGATCCACGGCGGATTGTTTTATCACGGCATGCAGAGCGATCCATGGCGGAACGTTCATTCACGGCACGCAGGACGATCCACGGCGGATCGTTCTGTCACGGCATGCAGAGCGATCCACGGCGGATCGTTCTATCATGGCACGCAGAGCGATCCACGGCGGATCGTTCATTCACGGCATGCATGGCGATCCGCGCTGCATTGTTCTATCACGGCACGCAGGGCGATCCACGGCGGATCGTTCATTCACGGCACGCAGAGCGATCCACGGCGGAACGTTCTGTCACGGCATGCAGAGCGATCCACGGCGGATCGTTCTGTCACGGCATGCAGAGCGATCCATGGCGGAACGTTCATTCACGGCACGCAGGACGATCCACGGCGGATCGTTCTGTCACGGCATGCAGAGCGATCCACGGCGGATCGTTCTATCATGGCACGCAGGGCGATCCACGGCGGATCGTTCATTCACGGCACGCAGAGCGATCCACGGCGGAACGTTCATTCACGGCACGCAGGGCGATCCACGCTGGATCGTTCTATTATGACACGCAGGGCGATCCACGGCGAATCGTTCTATCACGGCACGCAGAGCGATCCACGGCGGATCGTTCTATCACGGCACGCAGGGCGATCCACGGCGGATCGTTCTATCACGGCACGCAGAGCGATCCACGGCGGATTGTTTTATCACGGCACGCAGAGCGATCCACGGCGGAACGTTCATTCACAGCACGCAGAGCGATCCACGGCGGATTGTTTTATCACGGCACGCAGAGCGATCCACGGCGGAACGTTCATTCACAGCACGCAGAGCGATCCACGGCGGATTGTTTTATCACGGCACGCAGAGCGATCCACGGCGGATCGTTCTATCACGGCACGCAGAGCAATCCACAGCGGAACGTTCATTAACGGCACGCAGGGCGATCCACGCTGGATCGTTCTATCACGGCACGCAGGGCGATCCACGGCGGATCGTTCATTCACGGCACGCAGAGCGATCCACGGCGGAACGTTCATTCACGGCACGCAGGGCGATCCACGCTGGATCGTTCTATCATGACACGCAGGGCGATCCACGGCGGATCGTTCTATCACGGCACGCAGAGCGATCCACGGCGGATCGTTCTATCACGGCACGCAGGGCGATCCTCGGCGGATCGTTCTATCATGGCACTCAGGGCGATCCACGGCGGATCGTTCTATCACGGCATGCAGAGCGATCCACGGCGAAACGTTCATTCACGGCACACAGGACGATCCACGGCGGATCGTTCATTCACGGCACGCAGGGCGATCCACGCTTGATCGTTCTATCACGGCACGCAGGGCGATCCACGGCGGATCGTTCATTCACGGCGCGCAGAGCGATCCACGGCGGATCGTTCATTCACGGCACGCAGGGTGATCCACGCTGGATCGTTCTATCACGGCACGCAGATCGATCCACGGCGGATCGTTCTATCACGGCACGCATGGCGATCCACGGCGGATCGGTCTATCACGGCACGCAGCGCGATCTGCGGCGGATCGTTCTATCACGGCACGCAGAGCGATCCACGGCGGATCGTTCATTCACGGCATGCATGGCGATCCGCGCTGGATTGTTCTATAGCGCCGCGCAGGGCGATCCACGACGGATCGTTCTATCACGGCACGCAGCGCGATCCGCGGCGGATCGTTCTATCACGGCACGCAGAGCGATCCACGGCGGATCGTTCTATCACGGCACGCAGACCGATCCACAGCGGATCGTTCTATCACGGCATGCAGAGCGATCCACGGCGGAACGTTCATTCACGGCATGCATGGCGATCCGCGCTGGATTGTTCTATAGCGCCGCGCAGGGCGATCCACGGCGGATCGTTCTATCACGGCACGCAGCGCGATCCGCGGCGGATCGTTCTATCACGGCACGCAGAGCGACCCACGGCGGATCGTTCTATCACGGCACGCAGAGCGATCCGCGGCGGATCGTTTCATCACGGCACGCAGAGCGATCCACGGCGAATCGTTCTATCACGGCACGCAGGGCGATCCACGGCGGATCGTTCTATCACGGCACGCAGCGTGATCCACGGCGGATCGTTCATTCACGGCACGCAGAGCGATCCACGGCGGAACGTTCATTCACGGCACTCAGGGCGATCCACGCTGGATCGTTCATTCACGGCACGCAGAGCGATCCACGGCGGATCGTTCATTCACGGCACGTAGAGCGATCCACGGCGGAACGTTCATTCACGGCACGCAGGGCGATCCACGCTGGACAGTTCTATCACGGCACGCAGGGCGATCCACGGCGGATCGTTCTATCACGGCATGCAGAGCGATCCACGGCGGATCAATCTATAACGGCACCCAGGGCGATCCACGTCGGATCGTTCTATCACGGCACGCAGGGCGATCCACGTCGGGTCGTTCTATCACGGCACGCAGGGCGATCCACGGCGGATCGTTCATTCACGGCACGCAGAGCGAACCACGGCGGAACGTTCATTCACGGCACTCAGGGCGATCCACGCTGGATCGTTCATTCACGGCACGCAGAGCGATCCACGGCGGATCGTTCATTCACGACACGCAGAGCGATCCACCGCGGAACGTTCATTCACGGCACGCAGGGCGATCCACGCTGGATCGTTCTATCACGGCACTCAGGGCGATCCACGCTGGATCGTTCTATCACGGCACGCAGAGCGATCCACGGCGGAACGTTCATTCACGGCACTCAGGGCGATCCACGCTGGATCGTTCATTCACGGCACGCAGAGCAATCCACGGCGGAACGTTCTACCACGGTACTCAGGGCGATCCACGGCGGATCGTTCTACCACGGTACTCAGGGCGATCCACGGCCGATCGTTCTATCACGGTACTCAGGGCGATCCACGGCGGATCGTTCTATCACGGTACTCAGGGCAATCCACGGCTGATCGTTTTATCACGGTGCTCAGGGCGATCCACGGCCGATCGTTTTATCACGGCACGCAGGGCGATCCACGGAGGATCGTTCTATCACGGTACTCAGGGCGATCCACGGCCGATCGTTCTATCACGGCACGCAGGGCGATCCACGGCGGATCGTTCTATCACGGTACTCAGGGCGATCCACGGCCGATCGTTCTATCACGGTACTCAGGGCGATCCACGGCGGATCGTTCTATCACGGTACTCAGGGCGATCCACGGCCGATCGTTCTATCACGGCACGCAGGGCGATCCACGGCGGATCGTTCTATCACGGTACTCAGGGCGATCCACGGCGGATCATTCTATCACGGTACTAAGGGCGATCCACGGCCGATCGTTCTATCACGGTACGCAGGGCGATCCACGGCGGATCGTTCTATCACGGTACTCAGGGCGATCCACGGCCGACCGTTCTATCACGGTACTCAGGGCGATCCACGGCGGATCGTTCTATCACGGTACTCAGGGCGATCCACGGCGGATCGTTCTATCACGGTACTCAGGGCGATCCACGGCCGATCGTTCTATCACGGTACTCAGGGCGATCCACGGCGGATCGTTCTATCACGGTACTCAGGGCGATCCACGGCCGATCGTTCTATCACGGTACTCAGGGCGATCCACGGCGGATCGTTCTATCACGGTACGCAGGGCGATCCACGGCGGATCGTTCTATCACGGTACTCAGGGCGATCCACGGCGGATCGTTCTATCACGGTACTCAGGGCTATCCACGGCGGATCGTTCTATCACGGTACTCAGGGCGATCCACGGCGGATCGTTCTATCACGGTACTCAGGGCGATCCACGGCCGATCGTTCTATCACGGTACTCAGGGCGATCCACGGCGGATCGTTCTATCACGGTACTCAGGGCGATCCACGGCGGATCGTTCTATCACGGTACTCAGGGCGATCCACGGCGGATCGTTCTATCACGGTACTCAGGGCGATCCACGGCCGATCGTTCTATCACGGTACTCAGGGCGATCCACGGCGGATCGTTCTATCACGGTACTCAGGGCGATCCACGGCGGATCGTTCTATCACGGTACTCAGGGCGATCCACGGCGGATCGTTTTATCACGGTACTCACTGCGATCCATGGCCGATCGTTCTATCACGGTACTCAGGGCGATCCACGGCCGATCGTTCTATCACGGTACTCAGGGCGATCCATGGCGGATCGTTCTATCACGGTACTCAGGGCGATCCACGGCGGATCGTTCTATCACGGTACTCAGGGCGATCCACGGCGGATCGTTCTATCACGGTACTCAGGGCGATCCACGACCGATCGTTCTATCACGGCACGCAGGGCGATCCACGGCGGATCGTTCTATCACGGTACTCAGGGCGATCCACGGCCGATCGTTTTATCACGGCACGCAGGGCGATCCACGGCGGATCGTTCTATCACGGTACTCAGGGCGATCCACGGCGGATCGTTCTATCACGGCACGCAGGGCGATCCACGGCGGATCGTTCTATCACGGTACTCAGGGCGATCCACGGCCGATCGTTCTATCACGGTACTCAGGGCGATCCACGGCGGATCGTTCTATCACGGTACTCAGGGCGATCCACGGCGGATCGTTCTATCACGGTACTCAGGGCGATCCACGGCGGATCGTTCTATCACGGTACTCAGGGCGATCCACGGCCGATCGTTCTATCACGGCACGCAGGGCGATCCACGGCGGATCGTTCTATCACGGTACTCAGGGCGATCCACGGCGGATCGTTCTATCACGGTACTCAGGGCGATCCACGGCGGATCGTTCTATCACGGTACTCAGGGCGATCCACGGCCGATCGTTCTATCACGGCACGCAGGGCGATCCGCGGCGGATCGTTCTACCACGGTACTCAGGGCGATCCACGGCCGATCGTTCTACCACGGTACTCAGGGCGATCCACGGCGGATCATTCTATCACGGTACTAAGGGCGATCCACGGCCGATCGTTCTATCACGGCACGCAGGGCGATCCACGGCGGATCGTTCTATCACGGTACTCAGGGCGATCCACGGCGGATCGTTCTATCACGGTACTCAGGGCGATCCATGGCGGATCGTTCTATCACGGTACTCAGGGCGATCCACGGCCGATCGTTCTATCACGGTACTCAGGGCGATCCACGGCGGATCGTTCTATCACGGCACGCAGGGCGATCCACGGCGGATCGTTCTATCACGGTACTCAGGGCGATCCACGGCGGATCGTTCTATCACGGTACTCAGGGCGATCCACGGCGGATCGTTCTATCACGGTACTCAGGGCGATCCACGGCCGATCGTTCTATCACGGCACGCAGGGCGATCCACGGCGGATCGTTCTATCACGGTACTCAGGGCGATCCACGGCGGATCGTTCTATCACGGTACTCAGGGCGATCCACGGCGGATCGTTCTATCACGGTACTCAGGGCGATCCACGGCGGATCGTTCTATCACGGTACTCAGGGCGATCCACGGCGGATCGTTCTATCACGGTACTCAGGGCGATCCACGGCGGATCGTTCTATCACGGTACTCAGGGCGATCCACGGCGGATCGTTCTATCACGGTACTCAGGGCGATCCACGGCGGATCGTTCTATCACGGTACTCAGGGCGATCCACGGCCGATCGCAGTTCTATCACGGTACTCAGGGCGATCCACGGCGGATCGTTCTATCACGGTACTAAGGGCGATCCACGGCCGATCGTTCTATCACGGCACGCAGGGCGATCCACGGCGGATCGTTCTATCACGGTACTCAGGGCGATCCACGGCGGATCGTTCTATCACGGTACTCAGGGCGATCCACGGCGGATCGTTCTATCACGGTGCTCAGGGCGATCCACGGCCGATCGTTTTATCACGGTACTCAGGGCGATCCACGGCGGATCGTTTTATTACGGTACTCACTGCGATCCACGGCCGATCGTTCTATCACGGTACTCAGGGCGATCCACGGCGGATCGTTCTATCACGGTGCTCAGGGCGATCCACGGCGGATCGTTTTATCACGGTACTCAGGGCGATCCACGGCGGATCGTTTTATCACGGTACTCACTGCGATCCATGGCCGATCGTTCTATCACGGTACTCAGGGCGATCCACGGCGGATCGTTCTACCACGGTACTCAGGGCGATCCACGGCGGATCGTTTTATCACGGTACTCAGGGCGATCCATGGCGGATCGTTCTATCACGGTACTCAGGGCGATCCACGGCCGATCGTTCTATCACGGTACTCAGGGCGATCCACGGCGGATCGTTTTATCACGGTACTCAGGGCGATCCATGGCGGATCGTTCTATCACGGTACTCAGGGCGATCCACGGCCGATCGTTCTATCACGGTACTCAGGGCGATCCACGGCCGATCGTTCTATCACGGCACGCAGGGCGATCCACGGCGGATCGTTCTATCACGGTACTCAGGGCGATCCACGGCGGATCGTTCTATCACGGTACTCAGGGCGATCCACGGCCGATCGTTCTATCACGGTACTCAGGGCGATCCACGGCCGATCGTTCTATCACGGTACTCAGGGCGATCCACGGCGGATCGTTCTACCACGGTACTCAGGGCGATCCACGGCCGATCGTTCTATCACGGTACTCAGGGCGATCCACGGCCGATCGTTCTATCACGGCACGCAGGGCGATCCACGGCGGATCGTTCTATCACGGTACTCAGGGCGATCCACGGCGGATCGTTCTATCACGGTACTCACTGCGATCCATGGCCGATCGTTCTATCACGGTACTCAGGGCGATCCACGGCCGATCGTTCTATCACGGTACTCAGGACGATCCACGGCGGATCGTTCTATCACGGTACTCAGGGCGATCCACGACCGATCGTTCTATCACGGCACGCAGGGCGATCCACGGCGGATCGTTCTATCACGGTACTCAGGGCGATCCACGGCGGATCGTTCTATCACGGTACTCAGGGCGATCCACGGCGGATCGTTCTATCACGGTACTCAGGGCGATCCACGGCGGATCGTTCTATCACGGTACTCAGGGCGATCCACGGCGGATCGTTCTATCACGGTACTCAGGGCGATCCATGGCGGATCGTTCTATCACGGTACTCAGGGCGATCCACGGCCGATCGTTCTATCACGGTACTCAGGGCGATCCACGGCCGATCGTTCTATCACGGCACGCAGGGCGATACACGGCGGATCGTTCTATCATGGTACTCAGGGCGATCCACGGCGGATCGTTCTATCACGGTACTCAGGGCGATCCACGGCGGATCGTTCTATCACGGTACTCAGGGCGATCCACGGCCGATCGTTTTATCACGGCACGCAGGGCGATCCACGGCGGATCGTTTTATCACGGTACTCACTGCGATCCACGGTCGATCGTTCTATCACGGTACTCAGGGCGATCCACGGCGGATCGTTCTATCACGGTACTCAGGGCGATCCACGGCCGATCGTTCTATCACGGCACGCAGGGCGATCCGCGGCGGATCGTTCTATCACGGTACTCAGGGCGATCCACGGCGGATCGTTCTATCACGGTACTCAGGGCGATCCACGGCGGATCGTTCTATCACGGTACTCAGGGCGATCCACGGCGGATCGTTCTATCACGGTACTCAGGGCGATCCACGGCCGATCGTTCTATCACGGTACTCAGGGCGATCCACGGCGGATCGTTCTATCACGGTACTCAGGGCGATCCACGGCGGATCGTTCTATCACGGTACTCAGGGCGATCCACGGCGGATCGTTCTATCACGGCACGCAGGGCGATCCACGGCGGATCGTTCTATCACGGTACTCAGGGCGATCCACGGCGGATCGTTCTATCACGGTACTCAGGGCGATCCACGGTGGATCGCTCTATCACAGTACTCAGGCCGGTCCACGGTGGATCGTTCTATCACGGTACTCAGGGCGATCCACGGCGGATCGTTCTATCACGGTACTCAGGGCGATCCACGGCGGATCGTTCTATCACGGTACTAAGGGCGATCCACGGCGGATCGTTCTATCACGGTACTCAGGGCGATCCACGGCCGATCGTTCTATCACGGTACTCAGGGCGATCCACGGCGGATCGTTCTATCACGGTACTCAGGGCGATCCACGGCCGATCGTTCTATCACGGCACGCAGGGCGATCCACGGCGGATCGTTCTATCACGGTACTCAGGGCGATCCACGGCGGATCGTTCTATCACGGTACTCAGGGCGATCCACGGCGGATCGTTCTATCACGGTGCTCAGGGCGATCCACGGCCGATCGTTCTACCACGGTACTCAGGGCGATCCACGGCGGATCGTTCTATCACGGTACTCCAGGGCGACCCACGGCGGATCGTTCTATCACGGTAATCAGGGCGATCCACGGCGGATCGTTCTATCACGGCACGCAGGGCGATCCACGGCGGATCGTTCTATCACGGTACTCAGGGCGATCCACGGCGGATCGTTCTATCACGGTACTCAGGGCGATCCACGGCGGATCGTTCTATCACGGTACTCAGGGCGATCCACGGCGGATCGTTCTATCACGGTGCTCAGGGCGATCCACGGCCGATCGTTTTATCACGGTACTCAGGGCGATCCACGGCGGATCGTTTTATCACGGTACTCACTGCGATCCATGGCCGATCGTTCTATCACGGTACTCAGGGCGATCCACGGCGGATCGTTCTACCACGGTACTCAGGGCGATCCACGGCCGATCGTTCTATCACGGTACTCAGGGCGATCCACGGCGGATCGTTCTATCACGGTACTCACTGCGATCCATGGCCGATCGTTCTATCACGGTACTCAGGGCGATCCACGGCGGATCGTTCTATCACGGTACTCAGGGCGATCCACGGCCGATCGTTCTATCACGGTACTCAGGGCGATCCACGGCCGATCGTTCTATCACGGCACGCAGGGCGATCCACGGCGGATCGTTCTATCACGGTACTCAGGGCGATCCACGGCGGATCGTTCTATCACGGTACTCAGGGCGATCCACGGCGGATCGTTCTATCACGGTACTCAGGGCGATCCACGGCCGATCGTTTTATCACGGCACGCAGGGCGATCCACGGCGGATCGTTCTATCACGGTACTCAGGGCGATCCACGGCGGATCGTTCAACCACGGTACTCAGGGCGATCCACGGCCGATCGTTCTATCACGGTACTCACTGCGATCCATGGCCGATCGTTCTATCACGGTACTCAGGGCGATCCACGGCGGATCGTTCTACCACGGTACTCAGGGCGATCCACGGCCGATCGTTCTACCACGGTACTCAGGGCGATCCACGGCCGATCGTTCTATCACGGTACTCAGGGCGATCCACGGCCGATCGTTCTATCACGGTACTCAGGGCGATCCACGGCGGATCGTTCTATCACGGTACTCACTGCGATCCACGGTCGATCGTTCTATCACGGTACTCAGGGCGATCCACGGCGGATCGTTCTATCACGGTACTCAGGGCGATCCACGGCCGATCGTTCTATCACGGTACTCAGGGCGATCCACGGCGGATCGTTCTATCACGGTACTCAGGGCGATCCACGGCCGATCGTTCTATCACGGTACTCAGGGCGATCCACGGCGGATCGTTCTATCACGGTACTCAGGGCGATCCACGGCCGATCGTTCTATCACGGCACGCAGGGCGATCCACGGCGGATCGTTCTATCACGGTACTCAGGGCGATCCACGGCGGATCGTTCTATCACGGTACTCAGGGCGATCCACGGCGGATCGTTCTATCACGGTACTCAGGACGATCCACGGCGGATCGTTCTATCACGGTACTCAGGGCGATCCACGACCGATCGTTCTATCACGGTACTCAGGGCACTCCACGGCGGATCGTTCTACCACGGTACTCAGGGCGATCCACGGCGGATCGTTCTACCACGGTACTCAGGGCGATCCACGGCCGATCGTTCTATCACGGTACTCAGGGCGATCCACGGCCGATCGTTCTATCACGGTACTCAGGGCGATCCACGGCGGATCGTTCTATCACGGTACTCAGGGCGATCCACGGCCGATCGTTCTATCACGGTACTCACTGCGATCCATGGCCGATCGTTCTATCACGGTACTCAGGGCGATCCACGGCGGATCGTTCTATCACGGTACTCAGGGCGATCCACGGCGGATCGTTCTATCACGGTACTCAGGGCGATCCACGGCGGATCGTTCTATCACGGTACTCAGGGCGATCCACGGCGGATCGTTCTATCACGGTACTCAGGGCGATCCACGGCCGATCGTTCTATCACGGCACGCAGGGCGATCCACGGCGGATCGTTCTATCACGGTACTCAGGGCGATCCACGGCGGATCGTTCTATCACGGTACTCACTGCGATCCATGGCCGATCGTTCTATCACGGTACTCAGGGCGATCCACGGCCGATCGTTCTATCACGGTACTCAGGGCGATCCACGGCGGATCGTTCTATCACGGTACTCAGGGCGATCCACGACCGATCGTTCTATCACGGCACGCAGGGCGATCCACGGCGGATCGTTCTACCACGGTACTCAGGGCGATCCACGGCGGATCGTTCTATCACGGTGCTCAGGGCGATCCACGGCCGATCGTTTTATCACGGTACTCAGGGCGATCCACGGCCGATCGTTCTATCACGGTACTCAGGGCGATCCACGGCGGATCGTTCTATCACGGTACTCAGGGCGATCCACGGCCGATCGTTCTATCACGGTACTCAGGGCGATCCACGGCGGATCGTTCTATCACCTTACTCAGGGCGATCCACGACCGATCGTTCTATCACGGTGCTCAGGGCGATCCACGGCCGATCGTTTTATCACGGTACTCAGGGCGATCCACGGCCGATCGTTTTATCACGGCACGCAGGGCGATCCACGGCGGATCGTTCTATCACGGTACTCAGGGCGATCCACGGCCGATCGTTTTATCACGGCACGCAGGGCGATCCACGGCGGATCGTTCAACCACGGTACTCAGGGCGATCCACGGCGGATCGTTCTATCACGGCACGCAGGGCGATCCACGGCGGATCGTTCTATCACGGTACTCAGGGCGATCCACGGCGGATCGTTCTATCACGGTACTCAGGGCGATCCACGGCCGATCGTTCTATCACGGTACTCAGGGCGATCCACGGCGGATCGTTCTATCACGGTACTCAGGGCGATCCACGGCGGATCGTTCTATCACGGTACTCAGGGCGATCCACGGCGGATCGTTCTATCACGGCACGCAGGGCGATCCACGGCGGATCGTTCTATCACGGTACTCAGGGCGATCCACGGCGGATCGTTCTATCACGGTACTCAGGGCGATCCACGGCGGATCGTTCTATCACGGTACTCAGGGCGATCCACGGCCGATCGTTCTATCACGGCACGCAGGGCGATCCACGGCGGATCGTTCTATCACGGTACTCAGGGCGATCCACGGCGGATCGTTCTATCACGGTACTCAGGGCGATCCACGGCGGATCGTTCTATCACGGTACTCAGGGCGATCCACGGCGGATCGTTCTATCACGGTACTCAGGGCGATCCACGGCGGATCGTTCTATCACGGTACTCAGGGCGATCCACGGCGGATCGTTCTATCACGGCACGCAGGGCGATCCACGGCGGATCGTTCTATCACGGTACTCAGGGCGATCCACGGCGGATCGTTCTATCACGGTACTCAGGGCGATCCACGGCGGATCGTTCTATCACGGTACTCAGGGCGATCCACGGCGGATCGTTCTATCACGGTACTCAGGGCGATCCACGGCGGATCGTTCTATCACGGCACGCAGGGCGATCCACGGCGGATCGTTCTATCACGGTACTCAGGGCGATCCACGGCGGATCGTTCTATCACGGTACTCAGGGCGATCCACGGCCGATCGTTTTATCACGGCACGCAGGGCGATCCACGGCGGATCGTTTTATCACGGTACTCACTGCGATCCACGGTCGATCGTTCTATCACGGTACTCAGGGCGATCCACGGCGGATCGTTCTATCACGGCACGCAGGGCGATCCACGGCGGATCGTTCTATCACGGTACTCAGGGCGATCCACGGCGCATCGTTCTATCACGGTACTCAGGGCGATCCACGGCGGATCGTTCTATCACGGTGCTCAGGGCGATCCACGGCCGATCGTTTTATCACGGTACTCAGGGCGATCCACGGCCGATCGTTTTATCACGGCACGCAGGGCGATCCACGGCCGATCGTTCTATCACGGCACGCAGGGCGATCCACGGCGGATCGTTCTATCACGGTACTCAGGGCGATCCACGGCGGATCGTTCTATCACGGTACTCAGGGCGATCCACGGCGGAACGTTTTATCACGGTACTCACTGCGATCCATGGCCGATCGTTCTATCACGGTACTCAGATCGGTGGATCGTTCTATCACGGTACTCAGGGCGATCCACGGCGGATCGTTCTATCACGGTACTCAGGGCGATCCACGGCGGATCGTTCTATCACGGTACTCAGGGCGATCCACGGCGGATCGTTCTATCACGGTACTCAGGGCGATCCACGGCCGATCGTTCTATCACGGCACGCAGGGCGATCCACGGCGGATCGTTCTATCACGGTACTCAGGGCGATCCACGGCGGATCGTTCTATCACGGTACTCAGGGCGATCCATGGCGGATCGTTCTATCACGGTACTCAGGGCGATCCACGGCCGATCGTTCTATCACGGTACTCAGGGCGATCCACGGCCGATCGTTCTATCACGGTACTCACTGCGATCCACGGTCCATCGTTCTATCACGGTACTCAGGGCGATCCACGGCCGATCGTTTTATCACGGCACGCAGGGCGATCCACGGCGGATCGTTCTATCACGGTACTCAGGGCGATCCACGGCGGATCGTTCTATCACGGTTCTCAGGGCGATCCACGGCCGATCGTTCTATCACGGTACTCAGGGCGATCCACGGTCGATCGTTCTATCACGGTACTCAGGGCGATCCACGGCGGATCGTTCTATCACGGTACTCAGGGCGATCCACGGCCGATCGTTCTATCACGGCACGCAGGGCGATCCGCGGCGGATCGTTCTATCACGGTACTCAGGGCGATCCACGGCGGATCGTTCTATCACGGTACTCAGGGCGATCCACGGCGGATCGTTCTATCACGGTACTAAGGGCGATCCACGGCGCATCGTTCTATCACGGTACTCAGGGCGATCCACGGCGGATCGTTCTATCACGGTCCTCAGGGCGATCCACGGCGGATCGTTCTATCACGGTACTCAGGGCGATCCACGGCGGATCGTTCTATCACGGTACTAAGGGCGATCCACGGCCGATCGTTCTATCACGGCACGCAGGGCGATCCACGGCGGATCGTTCTATCACGGTACTCAGGGCGATCCACGGCGGATCGTTCTATCACGGTACTCAGGGCGATCCACGGCGGATCGTTCTATCACGGTACTCAGGGCGATCCACGGCGGATCGTTCTATCACGGTACTCAGGGCGATCCACGGCGGATCGTTCTATCACGGTACTCAGGGCGATCCACGGCGGATCGTTCTATCACGGTACTCAGGGCGATCCACGGCGGATCGTTCTATCACGGTACTCAGGGCGATCCACGGCCGATCGTTCTATCACGGCACGCAGGGCGATCCACGGCGGATCGTTCTATCACGGTACTCAGGGCGATCCACGGCGGATCGTTCTATCACGGTACTCAGGGCGATCCACGGCGGATCGTTCTATCACGGTACTCAGGGCGATCCACGGCCGATCGTTCTATCACGGCACGCAGGGCGATCCACGGCGGATCGTTCTATCACGGTACTCAGGGCGATCCACGGCGGATCGTTCTATCACGGTACTCAGGGCGATCCACGGCGGATCGTTCTATCACGGTACTCAGGGCGATCCACGGCGGATCGTTCTATCACGGTACTCAGGGCGATCCACGGCGGATCGTTCTATCACGGTACTCAGGGCGATCCACGGCCGATCGTTCTATCACGGTACTCAGGGCGATCCACGGCGGATCGTTCTATCACGGTACTCAGGGCGATCCACGGCGGATCGTTCTATCACGGCACGCAGGGCGATCCACGGCGGATCGTTCTATCACGGTACTCAGGGCGATCCACGGCGGATCGTTCTATCACGGTACTCAGGGCGATCCACGGCCGATCGTTTTATCACGGCACGCAGGGCGATCCACGGCGGATCGTTTTATCACGGTACTCAGGGCGATCCACGGCCGATCGTTTTATCACGGCAGCGTGGATCGCCCTATCCCTCCGTGAATCATTTTCGAATTCAGGCCGTGTATCAGTGATGTTCTCTTTAGATGACCTTTCTTCGGAATTGTCCCCAACACTGCTCCCAAATCTTGTCGAACTGCGAAACCCATGACCTGGCAGTTCAGATCGAGGGGACATTGGCGTGTGCCTTCTAAGCGTAGAGTTTTACTTCTGATGAGATTGTGGTGTCTCCTATATTGCGGAAAGTTTATTTGCAGAAGCGAAAAGTATATAGGGAATCGATTCCCGAGACGGAAACATGATTGGAAACGAACAGCGGATTGACAGCAAACAAATTATCTCCCGTATTATTACCAGTTCGGAAAGCAACTTCAGGGTAAGAGAAGCAGCTGAGAGGTTCACCTTGTAAAGTCATGAAAGATTTCAATTATTGTTCTGTCATAGGAAAGAAAGTTGACTCAACCAAGCAAATGTCTCAAGTTCCTTGGGCAAAAGATCCGTTCGTGGCTGCACTTTTACTTTCGTTGTTCGTGTAATTGTTTTGTGAGAAAACGATTCCTCTCCACCCTCAAGGATCAACTCTTCTGTTTTTGTAGAAAACAAGAGCGGACCCCCAAGTATCATTGCTTCTTTGAGGCTATCCTCATTTCGCATCTTCTTAGTGAACCCTCCAACAATCGTTGGGCGATTAGCCTCGAGATTAAAAGTGGGAATCCCTCACCGACGAACAAGTCTGCGATCTCGGGCAAAATGTGAACTAAACTCTTCACTCATATGCGTGATGGGACAGGGGTTCTCTACACACCGAGAGAGGAGTTGTCCCGCCTTTTGCGGCTCTAATCTCCACCTTTCGTGACCACTCCTCTCCTTGCGTTGGAGTGGCAAGGACGTTTCGAACTGAGAAAACGGGACAGCTTCTCCTCGGTGTGTAGACAGCCCCCTGGTCCCATGCGTGTGATGGTTTAGCCCTCAGCTGGTGAAAGTTGGGGACGATTGCTGCCAAAACACTCCTCGTCGAGGGTCGACTCTGGCAAAAGTCACCTCCCCTAATTCCTAGAATCGCCCCTAATCCTTTCAAGTGCGTACTGGTCAACTTCTAGCCATTTCCCTGTTGCCCGAGCTGGTGAGGAATGGAGGGCGAATCTGGCCAAAATTGATGCCCCTGCTCCTCCGCTGCTGGCGAAGATCGCCCCTCGTCTTTCACTCTTTTTTACCCCTGAATTTCACCCATTGGCCAATCTTTTGGCCAATCACTATGGCGACTATAGAATCTCAGGTTCTATAAACGCCTCAAAAATCACATATTTACTAATGCGTATTTATTGCACTATTATATCCAACAACCAACGTATCAAAAAAACTATTATTACACATTAGCAACTCATTTGAAGCTCAGAAAGCTTTTTCCGGAAAACAAAAAATACATTCAACAAAGACAAAAAATGAAAACCGGAGTGCGGTAGGGGAAATGCATTGTGAACGCTGTTTTGAAATTAGAAGCACCAGCGATGATTTCTGCATCGGAAACGACTTTACAAGAAAATATAAACATCTTGCAAGTGGGATTGACAAGACCAGACTGCTAGAACTACCCACAAAACCTTTGTTTCTGTGATCGACTACCTCCTCAAGTAGTCGTAGGGACAATCCCTAAGTTTGGCTGCCGGAGTATATATTTAGTCGGAAAGTTCTTGGGCCCTTTCTTGCAATGAATTTCAAAACGGCATGAAAACCCAGCGCTGTATTAACGCTCCCTTCAACTGTTCCCGTGCCGAGTTGTCTCAAAGGCTCTCTGCATAGTTCTGGCGGCAAAAAGTCGCGGCCGCAATGTTGGAGAATAAAGCGACAGCCACGGAAGCTGCGTAACCAACTCTCCATCCTTCATCATTGCGGCGTCGTCTTTGCCGCCAGACTATGCATGGGCCTTAAAGAGGTCTGCCAGCAGAGTTGCGTCGGCGAGTCTGCTGCGGCGGGCCAATGATGGAGAGTGGGGGCGCCACGCAGCGGGCGAGGGCGGCTGACGGTGGCCGCGCGAGGGCGTAGCTGATGCGGGTATCTCACAGAGTGTTTTCGTCGCAGCGACAGCAGCAGCTCCCGCAGCGATTTCCAGCAAGAATGGTCTGGATCATTTCTCTCGTCGGCGAGGGGAGCCGCATCAATTCTTTCAATGTTTTTTCATTGTTTAGTCATCCATGCAATTTTTTCTATTTTCGCTCTCTGATTCGAGGCAATGATCGGACCTTTCCATGAAAGCTTGAACACTTTTTCCATTCATCCCTGGCTTTTTATGTGATCTATTTCAAATCATTGCTGATGTAAATGGATTTCATTACAGATTTATTTTATTTTGTGAGATAATATCGATTCTCACGAGAATTTCCCTGTATTTAACGTAAATCTCACATCGATTTTATGTTTTCCGCTTCTGAGAGCGTATCCTTTCCATTTTTTTAAATGAAGAAGTTTTTCCAAAAACACGTGAAAGTTCAGCAATCTACGAGATGCTTTTCAATTCTGGCTTCTCTGGAACTTTGAATTTCTCTCCAAAATGTGGTTTCTATTGTGAATTCAATCGATTGCCAAAAGATTGCGTGTAATTTCCGCAATTTTCCGTACCCAGGCAAAACTAATCAACATTCGGTCTTACTCTATTTATTTTAGTGTGATGTACCTTTTTTATCTTTTATCTGTATTATTAAGGCACATTTTTGTTTTGGTTATGCAGACAACTTGCTTCTTTAATGACGAAACAATCAAAAGGACATCGGGAGCAAAATGACGCTTAGGAATTTTTTTTTGCAGTTGATAGTAACAGAATAGGGATGTTTCGGGTGAAATGAGACCGAATTATGCTTGTGTCGCTTGTAAACCGTAAAAACTTTATAGCTCGTCAACTCTTTGAAAACCATCACCCTCATCACACTTGTCCTTTAAATATGCAGATAAAATTGTTTGCAGTATCAATCTGAGAACAATGCAATAACCTTACATGATACAATTTTCTAATCATCCTAGTCTTTGAAATGCTTCTGGAGAAAATGAAAAACGCCCCTTTGAGTCCCCTGATGATGGAAGAAAATGGGCCGATGACCAATCAAGTTCTCCCGCGACCGTCGCGTTGCATTGCAGTAACGCGACGCGATGGTCGCGGAGCGATTAGTAACTTGCGCGTCAAATTCCTGATGTATCGCGCCTCTTCACTGTGGAACACCTAGCGACGACGCGACGCGACGTCGCTTGATCGAAATACATAGGCTAATCATAAACGCCGCGTCGCGCCGCGAATGAACTATAGACGCCGCTCTATAACTACGTGGCCTAATGGCGCGTTACAGAGTGAGTTGGTGTATACAGAAGACTCCAGCGTCGTTTTGATCAAACTACTAAGAGGATTTTCAATCGATGTGAAAACCTTTCATTTATATAAGTGTAGTAAATGAACCAACGAAGTGCTCCCATGCACTTGGATGAACAATGGGTACTTTGCAGTTACTGCCTTCGTACACCTTGGCATCATGCGAAATTGGAAAGGAGTACGGCCGACATCCAAAGGATTCGATATTGTGCGTTACTTGACGAATAACATTACGAATTCCTCTTCGCCGTGAAAAAGTTGTCATTAAGTGAAATGCCCTTGGACGACAGGTAAGGGATTTCTGGGACGTTCCTAAAGAGCTCTTATATATTTTCGATTATTACCAGTATCAAGCGGATACTTTTTTTTTGTTTAAACATCTTTAGCACGATGCTATCCTTAACTAAGGCCCACTGCTCCGCTGTTGGCGATAATCGAAATCGAGAGCCCATTAGAAAAGCGCCCCAGAGACATCCATACATATTTCATCCACTCAGTTTGCGTCCGAGTCTCCGACGTCACGCTACTATTGCTGCGTATCTCTAGGTTCCATCATGCGGAGCTGCTCTGCAGCGCGTTAGAATATATCATGACTGCTCCTTTGCCCCACACGCGATGTGAATTTGACAAACAACCCTGAATATCCGGTTTTCGGTCATTTTTTGACGACTTTCCATGACGTACATATATACATATCATAAAATACTCCTGTCCCTCAGCCTCATAGGGCACTAGTCAGCGATGTTAAGAGGCTGCAAAAAGTTCAGAAATTTCTGAACTTTTTGCAGCCTCTTTGCAATAAACATTTGAGCAGTACATATATATAGCAGTTAGAAGTCCGTGGCTTAAAGCTTCAAGAAAAAACATTCAAACTTCACCGACGGCTGACGGTATGGTAAGCTGATCAGCTGCACTCTTAAACTCTCTCGGCCTGAAAACGATTAGCGCGGACCGTGCCAGCTGCAAGCGAGTGAGAGATTTAAATGTTTTTTTCTGAAGCGAAACAAGCGACGGACCCAACTATACAAAGATGGAATACCTGATGCAACAATTCCTGTTGCAAATCTACGAAAACTCGGAATCGAAAATCATTGTGATCTCTGACTTCTCTCCCACTCACTCAGCGGTGAGCTGTCGCTTCTTTCCGTCAAAGCATCCTTACTCATCACTTCTTATATGGCTTCTCGTGGCCGTGACTTCACAACTCCGGGTGCTGGTGATAATGAAAATCGAGAGCTCACCAGACACTCCCAGAGTGTACTTTTCAGAGAACAGCTCCGTGCTCGGATCATGGCCCTACTGGACTCAAATGGATCGCTTTCTGTTCTAGTGTCTGGTGATGGCGATCAGATGAGCGTGAGCGGAATAGAGACGATTGCTGAAAATCTCGACTCTCCTCATGGTCCTTCGTCATCCGGATCGATCGATTTCTGAACAACTACATCGACGATTGCTACACGTACGCAATGTCATTGCAGAACTTTCAACCATTCGGGAACAGTCCCTTAGACATTTGTGACTTCCCTTGGGTACGTTGGAAATAACTTTTACAAGTCAGCATGACACCGACTGCCGTTTGATTAGCGTTTGGCTACAACATGGGAATTTGGGCTCGTTTTTTGACGCTTCCAATGGCTAAAGTGTTCTGGTATAGGCCTTTAGTGGGTCAAACGTCGATATGCGTCAATCACATTTGCAAGCGTGTAAGTTTGCCGGTGAGTCCGTCGCCAGCTTTTAAACCATTACAGAACGACCCGTTGTTATTTCTTTTTATTTTTCGGTTGTTTATTTTCAAATCTCAAAATTGGACAGCCCCAATCCTTCAATTTATGCCAAGAAATTGATAGCATTTAAACATACTGACTCCGAGCCCTTAAAGGCAGTGTTCACGAAGAAAAAGTTCCCTTTTTTGGCTGGAAACGTAAGCTTTGGGGTCCCTATAAGAAGATTAGGAAACGGAAGTGCGACAAAAACGGCCGGTAAGTGGGTGAAAATCTCGTGGGCACAGCTGACCCATTGGTTCACTCCACCCACGTCATATAACAGTTCCCTGAATTTGTAAAGGTTAAATGAGAGATGAGTTTCGATCAAAAGCCCTGTTCTTCCCTTCACTCTCAACGTCTCTCTTTACTCTGGCTAGCTCGTACACATCGGCTGCAAAAAACGGGAGTTACAAGCCTCGGACAACCTGTCCACAATTTTCTCTTGTTAAATTTTGAGGGGCCATAACTCCGTTTTCCAGGGGTCTTATACTCATTCCAGGGACATCATTGAATCAGCATGGGACCAAGTTTTCACGATAGGCGAAAAACAGAAAAACGATTTCTTTTATCGTGAACACTGCCTTTAACGGCAGTGTTCAATGGATAAATTTCTACTTCCCAATATCTCCACGGTTTAAGGAAGGCTCCGATGGCCCTATATAGAAAGGGGGCGGCGTATGCTTAAAAAAAAAAGCGACACGAAAGATCGCGTTTTTGAGCCAAAATAGGCTCTCCATTGTTTGTGCTGCGATTTTTGAGCGTGGGAGGAATTGACCGCTAGAAGGGATGGATACCTATCAGTGCAATGAAGCAAACAGCCTCAACTTAGTCGTAGCACTTCCCTCCAACTTTGGATCATTCCTTTATAATCTGAGTCTCTTATTTGTTCCTTTCAAGGGGCGGATCTGGGGCACGGGGCGTGTCTGGGACACCAAAACGCTTGTTTGCAGCCAAAGTTGTTCTGGCGCTCCTGGCTCGTTTTCTACCGTTCTTTTGACACTGGGGCTCTAGGATCCCTCTCTCGCCCATCATTTCACTTTCGTGGAAAGTCAACGAGGATGATCATCGTGAACGCTGCCTTCCAAGCAAGCCGCAGCCAGTACCTCGTTAGTGCGGTCTCGTGGGACTTTAAAGGCGCAGTCCAACCCTCAAAATCGTTCTTTCTGTCTTCTTCGGTCTATATTGAAAACGGCCCCACACTGATTCCAACAATGTCTCTGAATTAGTACAAGACCCTCGGGGAACGAATTTATGGCCCTCTCAAAGATTGAGCTACGGAAGCATCGTGGACGACGTGTCCGTGGCTTGTAACTTCCGTCATTTGCAACCGATGTATGCGAGCCGACCTTGAATGGGATAGAGAGGCTTTAGAGAAATGAAGGGAAGAACGCAGCCTTATCGGAAATCATCGCTCATCTCGCTGCCACTGTTGAGCTCGAAAGATCGTAAAGGGCGTGCCAAAGTGGCTTCCTGGTATGGGCGCCCCAGGGTGGCTTCCCCTATATCTTGCTTATTCTGGAGGAATCTTGAGAACTCGCACTTTGGCAGGTGTCTCTATGGGGTGGGCTTCTACTTCCACAATTATGTTTGAATCTCGGATTTCGCCCCCTGAGCTTGGATCAGGCTTTAAGCGCTGCCTCCAGCGATAACCAAACCAAGCGATGATGCGCTGCTGGCTTGTAAAGCTTTTGTTTTTACCAAAATTCGGCTAAAACTCACACCGTATACTCTGAATCCTCACCAACGCTTTTTCCATACATCGGTTTCACATGATTCTTGTCAAAAGCACGCTTGGGCGAATTTTTTTTTTTGGAATTATTGTTCGACGGAAGCCAGCACTTCAGAGAAGCTTCTTCGCTACTCTTCCAGCTCTGTCAATAGTGAATACTCCCTTTCAACCTCACAGAAACAGCAGCAGATGTTATTACAAATATTTATTCGATATCGTCTCTACTTCTTTCAGCACGATTTTTTTCATGACCCGGACGAAATTTCAGAGCCGATGCTTCAACGAACGATGCGCTTCCTTCAATGTGAACACCGATATGCGATGTTTCGTCGACAAGCTTTACGACGCACTCCTCCACTTTCCACAACTCTGGTAATAATAAGAAGCAAATGACTTGGCACAACATCCAACGCGTTTCGCTCCTCAGACTTGGTGGGTGTAGGAACAACGAGTTTGTATTCCAGCCCAAGAAAATTATGCCCACTACTAAAAAGAGATACAACGGTACTACGAAAGTGCCCATGGCACTTCGAGGCTCAAAAGGAATGGGCAACAAATAAAAATGCGGATGTGCCTAAATGAAGTCGCGTCAAAAGTGGGTATGAATGAAGACACCGATGTCAATGTCTCGTTAAAATGCGGTGCTGGTCTCTTCTTCCAAATTTAGTCTGGTGAATGGCCGGGGCTGCGCGGTAACGCCGCTGCTGTTCGCGATCAGAGTCGCGCTGACAGGTAGGTAAGTCGCGGAGTGCCAGTGCATGGCGCGCCATAATGATAGCGTCTCCGTGCACCTCGCTCGACTATTTCAGCGAAGTCCCTGTGGATCGCGATCAACAAGGACGTAAATTAAGTGCGCCAGAACGGGGCTACCGTAATGTCAGGAATGATGTTATACAGCCCCACTCGGCTCTCGTAAACAAAAATTGATGATACCCAATAGATAAAGGGTAGAATATAAAAAGAAGTGGAGAGCGGTGTGCCTTCCATTCGCACAATCGTCCTTCTCCAAGGGGTCAGCAGTTGATGATCTGCCTGGACTACAAAGCAGGAAAACAGCACCAACGGTTGTCAAGATGTAGGCGGAAGTGGAGTCTAAACTTAGAAAATATTTAGAGCGCAACTCGAGTGAAGATTACGGTAGCCCCGTTCATGAGCACTCAAAGGCACTGTTCGCGATAAACTTCATCCTCTGAATTTTTTCATGACAAACGCTTCTCGTGGCTCTCATGAAGCAAGAAACAGCGTCGAAAAAACGGGACGAAAAGTTACTCCAGGAGCCGCAAAACGGCTTGAGCTAGTAAAGTGGGAAAACCCCGCCATTGTGGGCAAGTCCCGCCTCTTCCCGCCCCCTCGACGTGAACAAAGGAACATCCAAAATCCGTGATTTGAGAGATGGTTTCCGATCAAAAGCATTCCCGTTTTTCCCCTTCATTCTCAACTTCTCTTTTCACTCAGGTCAGCTTTCGCACACGACATTGGCTGCAAAAAACGGAAGTTACAAGCCTTGGACAACTCTGTCCACCATTTTCCCCTAGCTCAATTTTTTGAGGGACCAGTAACTCCATTCCCAGAAGGTCTTGCACGATTCCAGAAGCCATCATTGGAATCAGAATGGGACCGTTTTCACATTGACAGACGGAAAACAGAAAAACCAATCCTTTTATTGCTGCAACACTGCTCTTTAAAGGCATCGTAACGCGCAGGGAAACCGTATATTATTTTTTCATCTTTTTGTGTAGCTTGGCCTCTCTAGTGAACGAATATGTGGAAGGCGCCCATGAAAAACTTCCATTTATAAAGAAAATTCATTCGGAACATACATTGTAAATAAGTGAATTCTAAATTTCGCGCCAAAAATCGTTTTTGGAGGTTTTTCTGCATTTGGGGCCTCTGTCAGCAGTTATTTTCGAAGTTTTTCTACATGAGAAGTTTGTCCAGCTGCAACTGTTTTTCTTCGCTATGTTAGTTTGCCGGTCGGATCTATATTCTGTGAAAAAGTGCTAGATGACTTGTGTAGAGAACTGGTGGCGAATCCTCACCTTCAATCTCTTCCAACCTCATAACCCTAGGGCTTTTTGAAGCGCCAAACCCTCACCGGTGTAGTCTACCGGGCTCATTCATGAAATTGAGCTCAAAAATGGAAATTGATTTTCAGCGCGAACGATGCCTTTAACTACCGTTCTTGTTTCGCGACCAAGCATCATTATACGAGGAACCGAAACTCCTTAGTGTGTCCTTAACCCTCATGTTACCTCCTCAACTTCTATATTGAAATGGAATTAGATTTGTCAAACTCCTCTTTCATCCTGCTCAAAGCCGCTATATAAATGAATCACCGGAGGCTCAGATCCGTTAGTATAGAATTTTAGGAAAATCTTAAGAACATTCGAAGTAACATCGACATGGATCCTAATCAGACTTTGCGTCTCCTCATTGAGGCTGGCGAAAACTTGGTGCACCTATGTTATAGCATATATTTAACACCGATTCTGAGCAACATATTCCCTCTTACCTTCCTCAAATTTTATCACTGCCGTTCATCTTTCTTCATAGCCAATGTATGCAACTGTTCACATAATTCTTGCGTCCTGGTTACAATGCTATAATACTTCTTGAAAAGAATGAATGAATGCAGTAAAATCGATTCATCAGCTTTTGACGTTCAGTTTGTAAATGAAAAGTTTTTAAGGTCTACGAATTCCCGCTCTATTTCCTTGTATGTGACAACTCTTAAGTTTATCCGAATGAGACTGCCCGCCCACATCGTGCATCGCAAAGCGCGGCGATCAAGATGCCGCATTTGTCCGGACTTTGAGAATCGATTAGCGAGAATATGAGTGGAGAATATTTCAGTCAGTGATTTGCAGCTGTGAGAATGCTCTCGCGAAAAATGCCTTCACGACGGCCGTTCCACACGCACGTTCAACACCTGGACGGGACAGTCTCATTTTGAATAGACTTTACACGCAAAATGTACGTACATAGACCAAAGCTTCTTTGAATCTCGAAGCTGCCATTGCAGGTTTTGTAGTATTGGAGCAGCATACAAAAATGACTACCTTTTTTATCAATTATCGTGATGGACGAAGTAGCACCCAGAGTGGATGATGGACGACTTTTGACGCGATATTCTCTCCGAAGAGTGCAAGTGCCAGCTGAATTACGAAGGTTTATACGGAGCGAAATATTATGTAAGTTACTATGTGTGACGTTGCCAACATCTTAAGATAGACCGCCGGCTCCACGGCGAATTTCCACAGTGGACCGGTGCGCTCCACGGCTCATCGCGTTTCGTGGGTGCGCAGTGTGTGACCACGCGGTCCGCTGGAAACCATTTTGATCGGAGCATTCTTTTCTTACTTAGACAACCAGTATTCCGTTTCCTACTCCACCTTAGAGTATGTCGCTCCACAGAGATCTGGAGTGAGACCATGCTGAAGAAACGATCCACCGCTTTTTCTGCGGGCCTGTTTTTTTTTATTTTGGAAGCGGTTCCCAGCTTTACATGCACAAGTCGGGCACAACGAAATAAGTCTTCGTCTTCCTTTCTTTTTTTTTTTTTTTTTTTTTTTGCCTGTTTAAGCCGACTTCTGGAATTTTCTTTCAGGTTAGCAGCTAATGGTTAGGATTGAGCCAAAAGCTAGGGTCCGACGCGGAGCATTGAAAATTTAAAAATGAAGAAACTTCTCCCCTTTGTGATGCCCTTATAAACCTCATGGCGTAGAACTTTCGGCGTGGACTCAAATACTTTGATCTACCGTTGTCTGATGCGTCCGACATAAATTTTATCAGAAATCTCAAAACGGGTATCAGATTCAATGATCAGCACCCCTCCTCCCAATGGCCACGTGAGCGAAGGTCGCACCAAAACGTGAAACGTTTACAAACGGATAACGAACGACAGACACCAGCGAAGCTTCAGGAAAACTGTGAATATACACCAATTCATTGTTCAGCGCCTCCAAACATACCCTGTAGTTTAATTCCCCAGTAGAATTTTAAGCACTGAACTATTTCTAGGTTTCCACCCCTTTCCCCAAAGTTACCCTCCACTGGGAAATTTAGCGCGAAAATTTAAACAAAGCGCTGACTGATGGCTAATATACTGCAGTCGAAGGCTGAAATTTCGTTGGAAATTGACCCTCGAGGTCAATGCAGCAAAATTTCCTGAACGACACCGTTACAGCTAGTTATTCCAAATAGGTGGGCACTACTACTCGACAATCAACCCAGTGAACATCAGTTCCGTGATAAGTTAATTCATTGATACCCCTCCTTAGCCAAGTTTGGAACGAAATATTTCCAGCCAAAGAAGCTCGAAAAAATCGAAAATTGCCATTCCGGAGATGCTTGTAAAATTATTAGGAACACTGAAAAATGCTTGACCACTGTGAGTGTAAACAGGTTACAGAATCATAAGGAACCTATCCGTAATTGAGAAAGACTCACGCCAGAGAAGTATAAAAAATATTAAAAGTTTTCTGGCGTGGGTGCGCAGTGTGGACACGCGGTCCGAGGGGCAAAACAGCCGTGGGTGCGCAGTGTGGACACGCTGTCTCTAAGTGCAAAAAGATAGCTTTGTTCGTCTCAAAAAGTATGGCACTTTATGACGAACTTCCCAGTGAGCCAGACTGGGAATTTGAAGCTTATCCTATGGAATACGGATGGGTCGAGTTGTGGTCCTATCCAACTCCCCATCCTCTGACCTGCCATAAAATAAAAGCATTAAGTTCTCGCTGTTTACCAATCCCTGAAGATGCGATCCACATTTGACTACCACTCCAAATCGTAGAGGCTCCTTGAATGTTTACTAAGCGCCTATGCAGTTAATCGCGAAACCAACCGATCTTCAGTCAGTTTCTTGTTCTCTCAGACAAACTGATACCAATTTACCGACGCCGAAGGGATAGTGGGCTGTGCGGATTCCTTGTGGCGAGAGTCGACTACCTGACCATGTTCGTGATAGTGATACTGTCTCCTCTTTCCGCTGCCCTATTCATCGCCCCAGTCTGCCATCCTTTCTTATAATCTACTGTTGTTCCATATTGCAACAACAATCGAGGGGTGGCCGCCGCTGTGGATATCGCTATTGAATATGAAGTACTTCTTCATGTTCTTCCTCCAGTTCTATTTTTACTCCCAACCACTGCTTCGCTTCTAATAGTAAGATATTTCCGACTTCGCAGCTGCGGTGCTGCTTTACTCTTCGCTGATAGGAACGAGTCATATCTTTGAATAATTCACTTCGTTTCCAGTTAAGAAAGTGTCTCACAACCACAGCATACTCGATTCCCGTCGTGAGAAGCTTCAACGACAATTATCGGACCCATAGCATTGCAAGGCAAGGCGACCGATGCATATATACTTTCAACGACTTCACAGAACTTGGCTTTTTTATTTAGATTAATGCCAATATTAGGGATACATTGTGCATGCAGAAAACCATATGCCATCTTTCGTTTAGTTTCTATAGTTGAGTCTCTTCGCAATTTTTTTTTCGTCAGTTCGATGTCGGAAAATGCTATCAATGACGTCGCGCAGAGTGTGGAAATACGGCGCGCTCCATGCCTGTGATCGGGGCGATTGATAAATATTTCGATTGGCCCCATCTCCACGCCACGTTGAAGCATATCAATGGAGTGAAATTCCGCAGCGACGCCGGAACGCCGCAGCCCCATTTAATAACGTGCGAATGACGTCATCCGAAAAAACCTGGGTGAGAGGGGCCTGAAGCCCAGCCTGGAAGCTCTGCTAATTTAACTGCATCGCTGCTGTTTTTCTCATCGCAGCGATTTTGCACCTCTCTGCTGCGTTAGCGATGTAGCAGCGGGCAGCGATTCTGTTCATAGTGCATAGGCCCACGGATACGATAGGAAGAAATTCAATCAATCAGTGAAATTAATGGCTGGTATTCATCGATAACGCTAGTTTCCCGACTCGGGAAAAACACTGATCTTGTCATGTGAAAGCGGAATCAACGTTCATTAGACGAAACGTGTCATTCGTTAAAGTAATCGCTCCATCGCTGCCATGTTGAAGGCCGCGATGGAGCGATGGTCATGACCTTGGAGAATCGCCTCTTCAAGCAGCGATGCAGTAAAACATAGGATTTCGTCGCCGCAACCCAGCGATGTGGTAGGGACGTTTGCCACGAAGCGATAATCTTCCACAACTGGAGCGGCTTTCCATTACGCGCAAGGAAAAAGGAACAGTTGTCCCTCTCGCATGGCCGCAGCGACCACCTGCAGTCAAAACTAGGCTTTAGGCATGCTCCAACGAACGAACAAGGCAAATGGACCTATGAAAACGCTTTATCTGGGAATAACCCAGCCCAACACGCCTGAAAAGTGTGCTTTGAGTAGTTATTCCGAGTATGTACGCAATCCAGATATTAAATATTATTACCAGATATTAAATTATTTAGTTTTCAAGGGTCTCAGCTGTGTCTTGAAATTTTACTTCGAGATTGTTTGATAACCAACCCTCATGCTGTGCCTTTGCTAGGGCCATATAGTCGATTTCCAACCGGTAACATCATGAGGCACAAATGTAGGGGCCTGAAATTTGTAAATTGAATCACCCAGGCCCAGTTTTTCAAATGTTTGACTGGACACAAAGAGTCGAATGTGGTTTCTTGTATGCGTGATGTCTTCAGTGTCTTTGACATAGTTTTATGTTCCAATTCCGGTTTTTCTGTCGTTGTTCTTTACTTCGCATTATTTTTGATACTTCTATGGCGTTCAAAAGTCAAGCTCAGCCATTATACTATGCCTCAGTCATGTTTCTTGAAATAGAACTGGTTATGCGTGTGAAAGCGAAATCTTCCACTGCATCAGCTTATCCTTATCGGTTCGAACACAGTCCATGAAAAAAATTAGCTCTTATGATGTACACACCGTCGACATTCAAAAATTTTGGGAAATATGTTGGCCTATTTGTTATTGTGTGCATTGTTGTTCTATGTACTAGTGTGAAGCTAGAATCAACAAAGCGCACTTCGTCCACTGTATAAAATCAAGCTGAGTTTTCACCAGAAAACGAAAGTCTAGAGTCTATTGTTTTATATCAGTGCGGGAAAGAATCAAGTGGAAAATGCTTCAGAAGCATCCAAAATCAGCTCTTTCTTGAAAGCCACATTTCAACGGTGGATCACGTTGCGCGGACATGGGCCTGAAGTAGACAGCGCGTAAATCCGCCCCTAGCCATGCTAAAATCCCAGTCGCACTCGCGCTCCAATGATAATGTAGAAGCCGGACCAAACTGATCCTCGGAAAACCTGACCGCGAGCGGAAGGGCTATAGCGCGAGCGGACTTCCGGGAGCCGTATGGAGCTCTTTCGGGCTCGTTTTCGTCCATTCTTTCGGACCCCAGTGCTACATTGAGACCTTCTGAACTTTCTGATTTCCGGTCAACGTCGAGGACGAAATTTATCGTGGACACTGCCTTTAAATATACCTTCAGACGATTGTGTACTAACAAAGGGAGGGAGTGGCGAAACCAGTGAAAATATTCGAACTCAACATTCTTACGCAAATGTGACTTTCTGATCAAAATGATGGAACTGTGTGGAAGTCCCACTTGCCGTGTCCGCTGATTATTGAGGTGCGCAAAGACTTCTACTAGAAGTCGGTGCGCTTGAGATTCACGGGCGGATAGATAAACAGAAAACGCTTGCGATTGCCCGGCGGTCAACACACTACAGTTATGTTACTTTTTTTCTAACCATGTTCACCTCTCTTCATGCAATGGGCACTCACCCACTCACAGATCCCTCTTTTACTGGCGGCTGCCGGAGCGGGATCCCCGCCTGTGACAGTACTCTTGCCAGGGGTGCTATAGGAGCCTGTTCGGCCTGGAGCTGATACAAGCTTCCATTCAGCAATGGCCTGCAGCAATAAATACATACAGCACGAGGCAGGGATCATACTTCTTGCCACAAGCGCAGTCTCAGGCCTTTGTACGAATCCAGAGACATCATTAAATCGGTAGGGACCGTTCTCCAGATAGGCAGAAAAACAGAAAAACGATTCTTGAGGGTGTATTGTGCCTTTAAAGGCACAGTGCACCCTCTGATACGAATTTCGAGATTTTCGCGTAACTGTGTAGAAGACTCCTCCTGTATAACACATGCCAAATGCGAGATCTCAATTCCCTCCAAATAAGCGAGATATAAGCGACCACCACGGGCCCTACCCCTCCAGCCACCACCACAGGTCCGGCCCCTTCCTGAATTTCGATCTCAATAGCGGCTAGATGGATGGATGATTTTCAACCAAGCCGTTGTCTTTCACTCCCTTTCCGGGATCTATCTCCTG